>JAWMAG010000037.1:19485000-19657500 GCA_037013455.1 Ceratitis rosa
CTCGCACGTTCTGATTGTATAGTTTCGTATGCTCATATATGTATGTATATACATATATATGTATATGTATTACTTTGGCAGTTTGAATGTTTAGGCGCTGCTCGGCTGGCTTAGGTCGCTCGCTTACTGCTGTTGACTGCCTAGCTGGTGATTACTGGCTTCGCTGGCTTCACTGGCTTCAAAAGGCGTGTTCCCGTTTTCGTTTCACTTTCTGGCACATACACATTTTCTACTTGTACAAATACAACTCCACAAAAACAACAGAAAAAAATGCCTTTGAGGTTTGTCGTTATCGTTCTCGTTCTCGTTGTTGTTGTTGTTTGTATTTGAAATTGTTGTTCCTCTTCGAGTTGCTGTTGTCGTCGCCACCCAAAAGTGTATCCCAATAACAACAACAACAGCAGCAACAACCACAACAGTCGGCTAGTAAAGATTTTCTTCAAGTACTTCAATTCCCAACGCACACACACAAACACAGGCAGGAATAATCAAACTCATATATACATGTATGTATGTATGTATGTACACAAGTGCATACATATATATGCGAAATACACAAATTATTCACGCTTTTGTTTGCTCTATAAGGGTCTTTTTCATCTTCAATTAATTCAATTGAAATCATTCATTTAATTCACTTTTTCACATTTCATTCAATTATTGCATTTTCTCATTAAATTTTTTCTCACATTTTCAATTGCATTAATTCACATTTACTTAATGAGTAATTTTCTTTGCTTGCACATTACTTTCAACACAAATTCTTTGCATGAGATTACAACTGAACGCAACGCAACGCTTCTGAAAACTGACTGAATCTTGATTGCTCCAATAGAGAGAGAGTGCCAGTACAGCCAGCCAGCCAACCAGCCCCAACTTGACGAGGCTCGGTGAATGAGCGAAAGCAAATGAGTACATATCGACACATATTAAATTTACTGAGTAATAAGAACACAGCTCATATGTACTTTCAATGAAAACGACGTAATTCCATTTTTTTTGGCAATAATGCAACTCATTACATAAATTGTGTGCGTTTAATAAAATTCGAAAATATTGATGATGATTTAACAAGCTGATTATGAAGTTGTTCTCCAAAAATATCTAATTTCATAATGGCATAAATGATTTTGTTGCCTTTAGAACCTGAAAAAAGCGTTTTTTCAGCAATTTTTTTGAAAAGGAAGGAAAATTTTGCAGTAAAGTGATGAGTTTTCTGACGTGGCTGCAGTCTGAATTCGTGAAACGGTGCTGCTAATGACATCCGAAACAATCGAACCAATTTTCTTTTAATTTTTGTGAGTGTCTTTTCTTATGAACTAAAGAAATACCTAAGAACATGGAAAATTAAAATTTTTTTCGAAGTTTAAAAAAAAAATTCACTTTTTGAAAAAAGTTCAAATAGTAGATAATTTAATACTGAAGCTATTTAGATTGCTTTGATTTTTTTCGATCGGACATATAATATATTCTTTTTGCTATCACCGTCGTTTTCTAAGACTTGTAAAAATGAAAACTTGAGAAAGCGTGCGTCTGCCTGAGCATTCGAACTTGCTCGACGCTCGGCCACTAATGCTGCAACTACCCATCTTAGATACCCCCAGCCATAGCAACCTATCTTATGAGAGCGTCACGTAAATGAAAAGTTGGCGCCGCCTGCCCACTGAAATTTTGAAGACATATTATTGGATAGTTTAAGAATAGATTTAAGAAAAAATGCTAAAGCAGAATACTGCCTTAAAAGAAAGTTTCCTTTAATAAATTGATTGTTTCGTTGACAGTCGTCTTGTTGGAATCAAAGATCGTCCACATCAACATCCGCCAATTCATGCACCATGAAAAAGTGATTAATCATGGCTCTGTAATGTTCCCCATTGACTCTTAGATTATGACTGGCTTGCTTTGGAAAAAATATGGATCAATGAATCCCTCTGAGACCAAAGAGCCCAACAAACATGAGTTGCATCTTTTCGAACATGGTAACGGTGTCTTAACAGTGGATTATTATCACTTCAAATGCGTTCATTTCTTTATTAACGTAAACAGTCAACCGAAAGTGAATTTCGTCGCTGAACAAAATTTTCTTATGAAAATCCATCTCTGAGGATACGCATTATTCTTAATAAAAATTAGGAAATATTGATTTAAAAATAGCTACTGCTAAGTTTTCGCCAATAACTGAAATTTTGATTAAATTTTTTTTTTTTGTAAAATGCACTTACATCATTTTCACTGGTAACAACTCACATGTAAGTATATTACCGCTCTAGCGCATATAAGTTGTGTATATTCTATCGCTTACCATAATGTAAGTGTGTATGTATGTATGTATATGATTATACATACATAGGTATATATAATATATTCAAATACGCACTTGTCGATACGATTTGTGCTGAGAGCAATGTTGACAGCAACAACGTCAACCTGAGACGCGAGCGAGTTGAGTTCTTTCATTTACGTTTATGTAGTGACTGTCAAATGCATTGTTGTAGTTGGGGCGCAGCCAAAATAAATACATGCGCTACGAGCTGGCGATTATATTCAATAAATATATATGGAAGTGTGTGTGCTGTTGTTGGTGGTGTGCGAGTGGCGCTAACTCAACACCCGCACATACTGTGAGAGCACGCGTTACGCGAAATAGGCGAGAATGGCAGAATGCCGCGAAGAGAGCGCTAATAGAGTGTTTTTGTTTACAAATTTATTCTAAATTGGGGATGTACGAGAAAGTTGTACCGAGGGTTGCCACTTGATGCAATATATCTTTGTACAAAAATGCTGCCGGGAGGGAAAATAATTAAAAATAAAAATATTTTAAGAGCTCTAATTTTTTTGGAAACTCTTGTGCCTAAAATTATGCCATATATTCAAAAGATACCGTAATATTTGCGAACGGTATACACGAATCGTATTAGTCGCTAAAGGTACATCTCATTCGGGCAGTATTAACTAAATATGCTAGACTTGGATCTGCGAGACCGACGTTAAGTAATAATTTAGAGGACTAAGCTGGTCCAAAATTTCTCTGACGCTTCTTCGCTGACTTTCCTTTATTTTGAGATCATGAGCGCGAACCGCGATTGCAGCTATGTCTCATAATGATGTTTCGTTTATTATCTGGGCTACGGTAGATCTCTCCACCGCATAGATCATAAATATAGAAGAAAAATATATGCTCCGCGTTTTCTTCGGCAGTGCGTTAGAAGGAACATTCAGTCTCGCTATCATGACCGAAACAGTGAGGGAGTACCTCAAACTGTCTTTCCGTGTTGCCTCCAAATTCAGGCTGTTCCGTTGTTAATAAGCCTTTGTGTCCATTTTTTGTCCCATCCCATTTCGCTTGCCACTCGTCGAGGTCCGTCTGTTTATTCTTCTGGTGTTCGCCAGACAGCATGACCTAGACAGCATGACCTCTCCATTCTACCACATCTTCACATTAAACTGGGCCTCTTGAAGAGCTTCGTCAAAGCACTCAACCTTGAAGGCACGTCTTTTCAGTATTTAATCAAGTTGTTTCCCAAGCTGTCATACGGAAAAATCCAAGAAGGAATATTTGTTGGGCCTGATATTGGAAAATTAATGGCTGACAGAAACCTTACAAATGATTCAAAGAAAATTCTTTCTCTGGAAATTTCACTTTACACCAAGATCTAGCCAACATCGAAAGACTAATCCAAAGATGATAGACGACTACGTGAAATAGATCCCAAGGAGATCCCAAGGATTCAGTACCTTCGCTCCTCGTTTTAATTTTTTACTTTAAATTTAATAAAATGACCATTAATTGCCAGAAAAAAACTAGAATAAATCTTAACTTACTTACTCACGATTGTGAAGGAGGTGTCGTCACATCAACATTATTTTGATGAGCACCTTGACGTCGAGCCCAAAGGTTTCTTCTAGTTCTTTGAGCTGCAAATCCCTAGATTCTTCAGTCGTATTCTTGACGGGGTCGGACAGAAACAGAAAAGGTGTTCTAACGTATCACCAAAGCTCCGTCTTCAATTTGAGGTCACTGCTTAGGTATTTTTCCAACAAATGTTCTCTTTATTCTAATCCCTCTCTGAACGGCTGTGGATTTTTATTAGGAACTTTGATTTTTATGTCAGAAATACAATTGAGAGCGATCACAATTGGAAACATTAATTTCCAATGATTTTAGTGGTCCTGTTGTTGGATAAGATGCGTTATGCTCAATTTCACGCTTCCTTTAACGCTTTTGGTATTTTCTGTCCAGCTTCAACTGCACTTTGACAATTTTGCCCATTATTTCATTTCCACATTACCTTTGTGGCCTGAAACCCCGTGGTATACAATTGTTAAAATGTTGACGCCATTTTCTGAGTTAATATGATGTGAAATTATTTCTTAATTAATTGAATGTTCTGTAGAGTGGGTTAGCACAACAGATTTCCCAATATTAAAGAAAATATTCCATTATTCTGGCATTATCTGGCTGCCTGAAGCAGAAGGCAAGGCAATATATTTGTCATACCACACCGTCAGTCAATTTATGGTAGATCTGTCTATGTAAATGTTGTAAGTTCCGTTAACAGTCCTCGCGATTCTGTGGCATCCGCAGTCTTTTAACGTACAAACCTAGAACTTTTTTAATAAAAATTAATTTCACGAAAAAAATTAATTTATTGTCGAAACCGCGAAATGTATAACACTGTATTGTATATTTGAAAATAGTAAAAATATTCATTGCATACATTTATAAAGGCAAAGAAAATAATTCGTTACATTTTTTCATCACTTTTATATTTATGGTGTGCTTCTGACTAGAGACAAAAAGTGTTGCCTACATTTTAGCGCATTTATAAAAAAAAGCACTGACATGCGCTTGTGCTTGTAAAGTGCTCTCTGAGAACTTTCATTTCAAGTAGCAGTTGCCACTCTTTTATGATTTTAGCAACTCCAGTGCACCTTGCGTGGTCAAATATAAACACAGTGATGGTCAAATAAAAATATTTTCATATTAGAATGATAAATAATATTTTCCAGAACAACCAATTTTCCATAGGTGATCCCATATTATTGTATATTTATTATTTTTTTTTATAACATCTACCAGTTGTTGGTTTATAACTAATTAATACTCATATTTTATCATATTTTATTGAAAGAAAATTTCAATATTTATTTTTAAGATTTATTGAAACCAATTAGCGCCAGCAATTAAGCTGCCTTCCTAAGTGACGCCTTAAGTTTTGAAGCAAAAAATAAAAAACGTTACTGCTAAATTATTCCGACATAAAGCTAATAAGTAATTTTCCATAAACGAAATTGTCTGTTTGAAGGTGTCATAAAAAAGGCTAAACTGCGGCACTGCTCGTTTTCATAGCTCAATTGAGGGCGTGAATTGGCAGCGTAAGCAAGCAAATGTAAATTTGTTGTTGCATGTAGAAATATTAAACACTTTTGGTGAATAGAATAAATAAATGCCAATGACATTCTTGCGGTCAAGTGAGCTAATGAGTCATGCTGACATATGGGGTTGCCAAGCTCGAAGCCCGAAAATGTGTTACGTGTTTTTTTTCTTTTTTTCACATTGGGTTTGTAAATATGTAAATGACCGCTAGCCACGAAAGAAAATATGCGATTTGATTATTGAGTTTTGATTTAATTTTTAATTAATTTCGGGGATTACAGTGCCCTCAAATAAGAAAAAAAAAATAAATAAATAAGGAATAAACTTAAAATAATCGAGTTTAAATTAAGCATACTTTTAGGCGCAGAATATCACACAGTCTTGTGACAATTTTTAGAATTGAACTGTTACCATTACTTGCAACGCATAGTTTCATGACAAAGATTAATAGTTAAATGGAAAAATACATTAATTTAAAAGAAAGTAATATGGCGGCCTCGGTAGCCGAGTGGTTAGCATTGCGTCCTGCCATTCGGAAGGCTCGGGTTCATATCCCGGTGCCACCAACATCCAAAAGTTATGGAAAATTAATTTAAAATAAAAAATTAAATTAAATTTTCTAATTGCGGTCGCCCCTCGGCAGGGAATGTCCATCCCTCCGAGTGTATTTCGGACATGAAATAAAGCTCCTCGTAAAAAAACCGTCAGCCGTTCGGAGGCGGCTTAGTATAAACTGTAGGTCCCTCCATTTGTTGGAAAAACATCAAGACGCAAAACCATAAATTGGAGGAGGAGCTCCGCCGAAAATCGCTTCAGCGGTTATATAGCGCCATTATATATATATATATATAATATGAAATTTTTCCTAGTGGGGTTTTCCACAGCACTGGAGTGGTCAGTGAATGACTCAATTCCTTTTTGTGTTACACACAAACCAACAATTCTTGTCAGTTATCATTTCAACTAGTTTTGCGCGAATTCGTATTTTGTCAGTTTTATGACAGGTTTGCCACATTTTTCACCCACCATCATAAGCACCGTTAAATGAGTCCACAGCTGAATGAAGTGATTATTGTATGATATTGTTTATGAAATAGAAAAACTAGGAAAAAAATGAAAAAAAAACAAAATGTTCAACAAAATCGTGTTTAGCGTATCAATGGCAGCGGTCAATATGGCGCAGGCAGATAAAGGCGAACATATTTTGTTTATAATTTATGCAGAGAAACACATGTATAGACAGTTACGTAGTCGTAGAAGGGGAGACCAAAAATTTTACATAAGTATGTAGTAATTGCATAAAATTAGGGGAGTTAATAGACAACCAGAAATTTAGTTGTCTTGGGGTTCAAGTCCTTCGCGTCTTTATATTCGGAGGAGGGCATTTTCGACACCACATTCCGGTTCAGTGCAGTGTTTGTACTTACTTCTTCGAATATTAAAGATATGAAAAACAAAACAAATAAGGTGGAGCTGGTCTACTAAAACCAGATATCTATCAGAGCGGTCCGTTGTGGATTCGCCAACAAACGTAATAACTAGAAGAATTCATTAAAAGATATAAAAAATATATATATAAGAAGCTCGGTGCCACCAACATCCAAAAGTTATTGAAAATTAATTTAAATAAAAAATTAAGTTAAATTTTCTAATCGCGGTCGGCCCTCGGTAGGGAATGTCCACCCCTCCGAGTGTATTTCGGACATGAAAAAAAAGCTTTTCACAAAAAACCATCAGCCGGCTTAGTATAAACTGTAGGTCCCTCCATATGTTGGAAAAACATCAAGGCGCAAGAGGAGCTCGGCCGAAAATCGCTTCAGCGGTTATAAAGCGCCAATTATGTATGTACCTATAAGAAGCAGCCCTGACGTCATTAGATATGTTTGAAGGTAGAAAAAAGAACTCTTACCATTGTGGGGTTACCAATCTGGAGGAAAGCACTTGATAATATCAACTGAAAAGTTGATTGTAGGGTTGGCCCGTAGATTTCTTGAACTTCACCCCACCTTTTGGACTTGGTACGAACTGCTCAATTTTCGTTTGAAATACATGCACTAAGGTTAAAAGTTCTGCAGGAGCTGGTTTTTGGTGGAGTCATCCGAGGATCGGTGGGTTGAAAAATTCTGAACTGGATCATTGCTATTGTTCAAAATTCTGCACTATTATGAAACTAAACAACTCAGAGCAACCCATTTCAATTCTTTCGGAGCTTTTAATTCCATTATGTGTCAGTTTAAGCAACTTCATAGTTTCCAAAGAGTTACAAAATCCAGACGGCTTGGATGTAGTCCATTTTCCTGGTGTTGTCAATACAATCAACAGATCCGCTTCTCTCCGGACCAAGAGTTTATGAATATTGGCTCAATGTTAGATTTAGCAAGTTTAAGGTCGCACAAATTAGATGCTGTCGAGACAGTGTATAGATCTCCGATGCTATATTGAGGATAATTACCTCAGTATAATTGGTTAGATTGGGAAGAGCATCCTTACGTCCGGCCAGTTCTTATCTAGGGACATTCAACATAAAACCGTTTAGTTGGTTAGGTACTTGTCTCTGGATACTTCATAGGCTTGTGAAATTGTTATTTGAATTTTGTCATACACGGAAATATGACGCGTTTCTTACGCCTTCGATTGGTGGTTCAAGCTCGTAAACGCTCTTTCATTCATTTGAGATCACACTCAGTATGCGTTGCATGCTTGCAGTGAGATTACTTTTTCGTTTTCTACCGACCAACAAATTTCACTTTTTCGATATTTTCGAACTCCCCATCAAACGAATTCCATATACCCATGTAACATAAAGGGTTTTCCTATAAGAGGTGTAACATTGAATAGTCTGCTATTCCGGTAGATGTCACTTTGGAAGCTGTAATTTTACAAATATAAAAATGGTGAAAACTTGGCAGAGACGTTTCATAAAACTAAAACATTTTTCGGTCGTCGTGCATAAAAACTTGGGTCTGTTCAGACAATAACTCACTCCGGCCGATCATTAACAACGGCGTGTCTTTGCTGATTGGATCTTTGAAATGCATAAAAATGGTCTGGTATTTCATAGAACTGACTAATGAGGCCTATTTCTACCCTGAACAACGTCTACTTTCAACAAGACGGCGCTGCGTCCCATGCAAACAACGAAACCATCGAATTTTTGAGGGAAAAGTTTCCGGGCCGAGTAGTCTATCGAAGAGGTGATCGTAATTGGATACCGAGATCTTGTGACTTAACATCTTTCGACTTCTTCCTTTGGGGCCACGGGAATGATAAGGTCTACGCCAACAGGCTAACGTCGATTCAAGACCTCAAAGATGGAATTCGTAAAGCTATTGAAGGCATACAGCCATACTGCCGTGGCGGTTTGTTTTCCATTATATTGAAATAAACATCCGATCATTTATCTCAAAAAATCGCATTTTTCTTTGAAAATCAGAATAACTCCTCTTATTGGAAAACCCTGTCCATTGTATATACATATATATGTGTACATGGAATGAAAATTGGCTGACCGAAACGTGCGGAACTGGTGGCATATTCGCCACATTTGCGCAATATTTCAAGTATTTAATTGTGGGAAGGCTTTATCCGGTCAATTTGAACATACATAATTGAAAATATTCAACAGCTGGACACTATGAAGTTTTCTCCTCATTTTATGTACACCATTTTCTGACTTCTCTGCTGGAGTTTCAATTTTGTCGCAGCAAGTAGCATAAATTGTCATCAAATCGCTGGTGTTGCATGCTGATAGTCGTGGGTAAAGTTTCAAAACTGATCCTTATATACATAGGTATATACGAGTGTACAAAAGTGTGTGTGTGTGTGCATATGTACATATATTGAACTCTATTTTACGTTGTAAATTATTATTTTCTTTAGCTACTGCTACTGGTAGCTTATTTGTTGTTTCGTTCGTTGATTGGGCCACACCCGGGTGCAAATGATTAAAATCAACAATTTTGATTATTATTAATTAATCAAGTTCACAGGCAATTAAGATTTATTGCTATCGCAATGCGCGACAACATTATGTGGTAAGTAATCAAAGGTATTGATTTGCGATCATTTATTAATCGGATTTTGTTGAATTTAAATAAATATTTGTTGGTATTTTTCACTAGCCTAGAAATATTCTTGTAATTTTTGTTATATATTTTTTCATATGTATAATTAAATTGCATTCATTTATGACCATAAGACTAATCAAGAAATAATGGAGCTAATAAATCAGTTAGGGGATTACTTGACGACCGAACACGTATGAGAATAAATATTTTATTTTTTATTTTATTTTTTTTTATAAAGAACAAACAAAAAAAAAAAGAAATATATATAATTAAGCAAGGCTGATGGATATTAATGTTATGTCAGAAATATATCCGGACAACTAGACATTTCTTGCCTGGGGCGACTGCAGTAGGTACAATGGATGTTTGACGGTGCAACTAGGTCTTTAGGTGGCTCATTGTGATATCACCGAGACTGAAGTTTTCCTCACACTACGATGCCCTCTCGGAATCACCCTGTGCTTTTGATATAGTTACTTAATTTGAGTTCGCCAAGAAAACCGAGTTTTTCTATAGCAGCTTCGACAGTAATTGTTGTATGGGATCCCTACTCTTGCTTCCAAATTTCAATAGTCGGCATGTGCGACCCATAATCCATTCTGAATCCGTTTATTTGCTTGTTGAGCAAGTCAGGAATTGTTTCTATAGGGACTTATGTAGCTATATTTATAACATTTTTATCAATTAAATATCTACAAGCAGCCACAATCATATCCGTTTTCCGTTTAGTGTATTGATCTTATTGGGAATGGGATATTCTTCTTCTTCTCTACTGGCATAGACACTACATATGCGATTATAGCCGAGTTAACAGCAATGCACCATTTGTCCCTTCTCTTCGCTATTTGGCACCAATAGGAAATACCAAGTACAGCCACCTAACTGATCTCTAGAACGAAGTGGAGGTCTTCCTCTACGTCTCCTTCCACCGGCGGGTACTGCATCGAATACTTTAAAAGCCGGAGTATTCTTATCCATCCGGACCATATGACCTAGCCAGCGCAGCCGCTATTCTTTGATTCGCTGAACTATGTCAATGTCTCCATATATTTCATACAACTCATCATTCCATCGGCTGCAGTATTCACCGTTACTTATTTACTCAAAACTTCTTACACCGACTCATCAGACGTTGTCATTGTCCATGCCACTGCACCATTTAGTAGGACTAGAATGACGGTGACTGGTAGAGTTTGGCCTGTGTTTGCTCAGTCCGAAGTAGTACCTGTTGGCAAGAGTGATTCTGCACTGGAATTCCATTGTTGCTGGTGTTGAAACTGGATTCAATATAATATTGAATTCAGATATAGCGGCGTAGAGGTAGCTTCTCTTCGCGATGTCAAAAGCTGCTTTAGACTCGACAAAAAGGTGGTGTGTGTCCATCTTTGTTTCACAGGTCTTTTCAAAAACGTGATGAATATCTGGTCAATAGTTGATATACCAGGTCTACAACCACACTGATAAGACCCAACGCGTTTGTTAACGGTGGGTTCAGCCGGTAAGTCAATAGCTTTATGGTTCTTTAAGAAGGCAATCGCTATTCGGTTCTCGTTACAGTCGAGTAATGTAACGTCTATTCTATCATCTTCGATTGGAGTTTCAATATGCGCTGGGTGCGCTGCTTTGATGCACTATCGCATGATTTTAATATATCTGCTATGAAGTTTCAATGTTACGTTCATCTTACGTTCAAACCATTTAGTGTTCTCCATCCACCCTAGGTATATCTGAATAGCCAAAGGCCTGTTATAGTGCCTTCTTTGACCTTTTATCTATTACTTTTGTTCTGGTTGTGTCACACCTTGCTTAGAGCACTTGGATATAGACATTTATCTGTTTAGTGCTATTTACTCATATTGTAAGGGGGGCTTTCTCTTGATCGTTCGTAACGGACATGAACGCTTCAGTTTCATCAAGAGTTGCTCTGGACTTAGACAACTCGTCAGAAAATGTTCCTATGGTAGGGCACCTGACTATCCGAATATATAGATACTTTCTGTATACCCTTTTAGTTATTTTTAGCTCTATAGGCCGTTTTCAATACCTGTTACTTCCATTTGAAATAGCTTGATAACTGAATTTTTAAAACTTGAAGACGCACTCCATTCTGGACACGTCAGTGAAGATTGAGATGATTCTCTTCTCTCCTGCAAAACCGCTCCTCACGTCTCGAGGGAATCCCCACCTGCAAGCAACTATTGAAATCCAAACTTGAGAGGATATAATTTGATATATTTAATGATGTTATGAACTGGCCTAGTATATCGTTGTGTACAAATCGTTTTTAGTTCCAACCACCCCACTTCATAAGCCTGATGGTGGAAAGTGCTACGGATGAAGTTGTCTATAGACAGTTGATATAGGAGAATATTAAGCGTATCCATCCGGGGCTAATCTTTCTATTCCATTTATAGTCCTTATATTGGATTGTTTTTGTAATATTAGCCACTTAACTAAAACACCATAGGTATGTTTGGTCTTATGACGGTCGTATAAATTCATACTACTATACTATTTTGTTAGAGGCTCCAATCCCTGCTAAGTATTCTCCAGCAGGTGTAATAGTTCCCATCCATTATTCGTTATTCGTGGTCCATGAGTATAATCTTTGTAAGGTCCTCTCCATAACTCACTGATTGTTGTAAGAAACAGCCTTGATACCACTAATTTGAGCTCATGTGCTTAACCGTTAAGTTCGAGTGGAATTTCCACCCATAGAAGATTGTATACAATACCTTATGGAACAGTTCTTTGCTTTAATATACCTAAATTTGAAAAAGACTGCAGTCATGTTGTAGTCAGTAAGCGATTATCGAGATACTACTGAGAGTGTCTTTGTGCCCCTCACTCCTCTTCCACTTCTCTCTTTTCTATTATTTACCACCAAAATAATATATACCACGTGGTATAATCTATGTTAAAACAATAAATTTATTAAACTATGTGTTAATCACCATTTGGGGCCCATCATCCTTTGACAGATATAAAGTGCTACATCAACTTGCTTTACCCTATCTAAGTTCGATAACCATGAGAGGTTAGGCTAGGTTGAACTGGTTGACCTTTCGGGTCTCACATGTACAATATTACGTGTTGCCATACATACTACATACAGCCACTGCTACGCTCTCTATTGTGTCTGTAGCACTGTTCTTTTTGCAAATTGAAGTAGTCGTTTTGGCCCTTTTACTATTGTCGTTTGAAGGACCTGTAGCCTTTGTCTGCCTAGTGCTGGACATTCGAAGATTACATGCTCCACTATTTTCACATATTCCTTACGTTTCCTGCAAATTTTGCCCTCAATTAGACCTAAATTAAAAGCATGGGATGCCAGCAGCCTGAAATCCGTTCTCGAGTCTGCAGCCCTTAACTCGTTCCCAGAGCCTATTAACTTGACGAAGTTAGATTACTTCTTACATTTGCCTCTTTAAATGGAACTGGTTGATTCTAAAAAGACACCCTTCTTGGTCAGTTCGTCAGCTATCTCATTGCCTTCAATGCTAGTGTATCTAGTAGATGTAAACTCTTCTTAACGTCTCTTTAGATAATTCGACCACAGGCGACTTCGTCTTATATAAAATTAAGATATAAGAAATGTGTATTCTCTTCCAATGAAATCCTGCGGTAGCTCTGTCGCCATTTTTATAACAAACTTTTTAGCTTGGGAGATACTGCAATGGCTTGGCAGTTTAAATGTTTTTCTTATCGCTAGTTGAGCGCCTTAAACTGAAGCTCCCACTACTTTGTTAATTTTAGAATCGTCAGTAAAAAATATTAAAAGCTTTGTCTATATATTTCAGACCTTTGCCCGGTTAACATAAGAGCTTCCAGTTTAAAACTAGTCTCAGTAGCTTGCCTCCTCTTCTACAATAATAAATATAGCAAAATTAATACCTGCGGCCGCGATAGCCGAGTGGTTAGCATTGCGTACTGTTCGGAAGGCTCGGGTTCATATCCCTATGCCAGCAACACCCAAAAGTTATGGAAAATTAATTTAAATCAAAAATTAAGTTAAATTTTCTAATTGCGGTCGCCCCTCGGCAGGGAATGTCCACCCCTCCGAGTGTATTTCGGATATGAAATAAAAGGCTCCTCTTAAAAAAAACCATCAGCCGTTCGGAGGCGGCTTAGTACAAACCCATAGGACCCTCCATTTATTGGAAAAACAACAAGACGCAAAACCATAAATTGGAGGAGGAGCTCGGCCGAAAATCGCTTCAGCGGTTACAAAGCGCCAATTATAGGTATATATAATACCAGCTCTATTTTTAAATTTAAACCACATGATTCGATTTATAGATTTATATCATTTAATATTGTTTACAGAAGACTAATGAGGGTATGTGGGTACTTACCAGTACTCGAAACCGCCAGCGATATTTTACTCAGTGTTAAGATCCTGGGAAGATGTGATAGCCCGGCTGCGTGAGTAGTACCTCTTTGCAAAGATTTGAAAGATCGTTGAAGCTCACAGCTTTGAAATTTCGAGTCTGCCAAGAAACATCTGTTGACTCAATTTCACAAGAGACTCTGAGATGCCCTGTTCTTAAAGCACGTTCATCATGGACCTAGGTTGATTGATATTAAAAACACCTTCTTAGTCAAGGACGAGCGATTGCAGTAAGCAAAATTAGAATTTGAAATTAATTTTCTGGCCAGTGTTGGAACCCCTGAACCTCCGACTATCAGTAATCAGTAAAGTTAGAAAAAGTGATTGACAAAATATAAATTAACCCAAAGGTAAGCTTTTTTTTATTACTACTTGACTCTTATAATTTCGTTTTTGCCAAAAATATTCATATATCTTTTTACTAAGATTTTTTTACGGGCAATCGCCATTTCATCCGCAAATCTACAATCAGAAATCCGCCACAGTAAAACTAACTTTTTTTTATCAAATATTCTAATAGCTTTGCCTCGTATTTATAACAAGCTCCGCAGGGAACGTCCCCTACATCAATTGCTCTCATAAGACATGTGAGTCGCCAAAATCGCAACGCAAAACAAGAATGAAGGGGACTAGTGGGCCAAAAGAACTCGAGAGAATGAGAGACTAGGGAGTCTATGAAGATCACTTTCAAAATAATAATTCATCCGAGATGCTTACTCAAGATTTCCATTCTAAAGCTCAACTGCTGCAATGCAGGTTAATTGCCATTAAAAAAGAAGGAAGAACGTGTAGAGACCGGAATTCCGCAGTCGTTGTAAGGTTGAGAGAAAAGCAGAAAACTTTAGGTTTGTTTAGACGAGCTGATTCTAGAGGTAAGAAGTTTTAATGCCAATTTATGCTAATCGAGATTTATAAAAGTTACTAAAATTACAATTCCGCCTACTGCATAAAAACTAACTTTGGAACGCTCTTTGCTTGGTTACTATGTTACAGATATCCATATACATACCTATATGCATGTATACACGTGCGAAGCTAAAACTTTGCAACACAGATGTACGCTAAAGGAAATGCTCTAGAACAATAAAGGTTAAGCGCTTACGAAGAAATCGAACTAAATATGTAAATTTGTATAAATGAATGAAAAACTAGTGCAGCTGAGGTATATTTACGTATATTCATATATGCATATATATATATGTATGTATGTATTTGGCAACAGGTGTGCTGCTGTGACCAAGCTGTGGTAATATGAGCTACTAATATTAGAGTTTTCCATTATGTCCACTCACTGCCAGCGGCTAACAATATTCGTATGTACGTGTATGTAGGTATGTACAACTGTCTGCATGGATTTGTAAAATAACAATGAACTGCCCTCTTCGGATGAACATATAGGTATATGCTTGGATTATTGCTTATTTGGTGTTTCTTATGACCAACAGTGCTGTGTGTGCAGGTATTTTAAGTTGGTCGCGTTGACGATTATATGACTTCATCTTTATGGTAAAAAACAGAAGACCACATGAGCGGGAAAGTTGAAATAAATAAAAGAGTCTTTAGTGAAAGACCGTAATGAGTGAAACAGGATAAGGTTCAAATATTCTACGAGTACAACTGCTGGCTTCCAGTTGGTTTCAAGTTTAAGTTTTTCCTGCAAAAACGAGATAGTCATTGAGACTAAAGTCATAAAGCCCTCTTAGGTTAGGTTAGGTTGTGATGGCTACCGATTTATTGTGTCGGATTCACTTAGGTCTGACTAAGATCCATTGTGATGCCACAGAAACTTGACCATTAGTTTTCATTATCCAGTAATTTTAATTCTCTAATAAACCTCATTAGATCCATGGCTTTGACGTCGGCTATCTTTGATAGACCATTCAGTAGTAGGGTTCCAAAATTTCAAAACCTAGCCCTGCTTAAGGGGGTCTCCTCATCAGTCAGTTTCAAAAAATCGATTTTTTTTTTTTGCTTCAATCGTTAGAATTATTATTAAAGAATATTCTTGCAAATTTTGAGAGTCCAACTCAAACTCGTTTAGGATTTACAAATCTGAGTAGAGTCTCGCGTGGGGCAAGCGCGAGCTAAGCTAAAAACTTTAAAGCCTATTTCCCGAAAACCGTATTTTTTAAAATTCCGTGCATTATTAAAAATGAACCATTAAAGCTATGTATACAAGTAAGACACCGTTTTTTAGATAATTTTATTGTCCATAGATTGAACTAAAAATATTTATTAAAAAATTTTTATTTTACAATGTTATCAACTCAATTATTCTTAGAAAAAGCACTAAAAATCGAGTACTTTTTTAAAAAAATGACAAAAATGTTAAAATTTCAACTTTCAATCACCATAATAGTCTATGATCTGCAAAAAAGCCTTCTGAACAAGGAAGTATTTCCATTTTTTGTTTCAGATAAAAATTACGGGCTGAATCATGCACGGAGTTTGAGTTGTTAATCGCGAGCTGCTGCGCAAGATTTTTCATAAATCAGCCATTTTTAATTATTTTGACATACAATAAACTTTTTTTTGTTGAATAAATATATGTTCAAAAATATGCAAAAGATCATTTGTTTCTCTTGTTGTTTTCATGTTCAAAAAAAATCCTGAAAAACCTCTTTTTTTGTAAGCTACTGATGAGGAGACCCCCTTAAAGCAGGACCAAGAACCCACATGAGAGACAACCTGCTCTGTTTTGCCAACACCTGTAGAAATCGGCGACAGTCCAGCACTAATTTGAAATTTAGTGTAAGCGAACCCAGTGTTTTTACTGCTGCCTGACTGTCGCTGAAAATGAAGATATCCTTATCTTTAAAGCAGCCTCCGATATGCTTTGCTAACACCATGATAGAAGACATTTTTGACTGGAAAGCACTGCAATGGTCAGGTAGACTGAAAGAGAGTTCCATCGGAGGGTTCCTTGAGAAGACGCCTATGCCACCACACAACCGCACCGTAAAGGGTTGATGGCGATGGTCTTGTATCAAATTGTAAATAGCCCTAGTTCTACTTTATTTGAATTGACATAGAGGCCAAACTGGGTAGAACACGACGATACCTTTCTGAGTGTTCCCTGCCTTAAGTGGCAGAGTGTTTGTAGAAAGTTGCCTCTGCATGCAGAGAAAAAACGTAAAAGTTTAACCTGAATCGCAAATAGATGAACAGCAATTGCATGGCTGAAGAGTATGGTCGGATGATAGTTCCTCCGCCAATTATCAATAGCGTTTGTAAGGTTCTATCTGGCGTACTCTCTGAAAAGCCCACATTTGACGAAGTGGTTGAGTCTTATAAGTGTGGATTTAGTTCTGGAAGATCCACCATTGATTCGGCATTTACAATGCCGAATTCTTAAAAAGGAGCCTCTGTGACCTCTCAGAATTGGGAAGGCTTTTCCGTTCGGTACGTTCGGTACCAAACCAGGTTTCAGATAAGATAGTTCTCTAGATAAAAAAGAAAGAGAAGAAGAAAAAGAAAGAGAAGAATAAGAATAAGAAGAGAAGAATAATAAGAAAATAAGGAAGAAGAAGAAGAGAAGGAAGAAGAAGGAGAAGAAGAGGAGAAAAAGAATAAGAGGAAGAAGAAGAAGAGAAAGAAGAAGAAGAAGAAGAATATAAAGACGACAATTAGAGGAAGAAAAAGAATAAAAAAGAAGAAGAAGAAACAGAAGAAAATAAAAAGAAGAAAAAGAAATGGAAGAAGAAGAAGAAGAAGAAGAAGAAGAAGAAGAAGAAGATTATGTTAATTAAATTTAGTTTCATTCTTCTCCTTTTTCTCCATGCAACTGAAAGCATTACGCTCGACTCCAACCGCACTTCGTCCTACCTTACTCGTTTGCTCATTTAACTTTATATTAAGCACATTTCATAACTCGTGTGTGATTTGCATTTATTTTAACGGAACTTTATTGACATTTGTTATGATTAATGTATGTGCTACAGTTAAATGCACACCAAAAATGCAACCATGCATAATGCCATGCTGATTTAACAGTAAATTAGAATAATATATATAATATTATATTTGAAGCGGCAGAAGTAGAAAGAAAATGCTGGAAATTTACATAAATAATAGTACAAAGGTACTTACTTACATACATACTTACACACATACTCGTATACCATACATATGTATTTGTATTTATCTTCTATATTTGTGTGTACCGTTGTGTGGGCAAATCAGTGCAAAGCGCAATATTTATGCAAAATATCTAATCTACATTAATTTTTGTTGTTTGTTAAACTTCCGTAAGGATTGCTGTTGTTGTTGTTGTTGTTGTTGTTGTTGCATGCAACAAAGGTGGCAGCAGCCTCACTCAGTCGTTTGCCTAAATAATATTTTGCCATTATAAATGTCAACAGTTTGTGGCGACGTAAATCAAATTGCCTATAAACCGCAGGGCGCAAATACAAATTGTTTTTGGTTTTGGATTTATTCAAATCTAGTTAATAAATGTTTATTTAAATTGTTGTATTAACATACATATATTCATAATGGGCTTATTGTTTGTTTCGTGCGTTTTCTTCTTTGTTTTGCAAAAGTGATAAATCTTTTGAGTTTTATTAAATAATATTTGAATACAATTTAAAATGGTTCGAAGCGAAATTTTTGATTTACGAGTTCAACGTTGGAAATGGCAAAATATTATAAATGTAGTTCGATATACATATATAGGTACATATGTATATAAGATTATCCATTTCGTGGTTTCAAAAGTCAGGCATTTATGATAATCGATCGCTTATAATCCGCACAAACCTCCATGCAGAGAAAAATACTAGTTCTATCTATTTTCCATTTAAGTAACTGATATTTTTAACACGGCGATGTCCGACCACTTGTAAATTGTTAGCCTCTGCATCAGCTTCATACTAGTTATATACCAGTTCATCTATACCAGTTAAAATCTATGGAATTATGTGGTCTAAATTTTGATATGGCTTGCTTCGCACATGAACAGTTGTATGATGCATTTTCTAGGATTGGCGGACCACATAACCTTTTTATTAGTGTAGACGATGGTAAAACTAAAAACGTTGTGTACCCACTGGTATATAGTAAATACATTCATACATTCATTGAGCTGTGCTGCAGCGAAGCGTTGCAGGGTGTAGCTGGTTAAAATTAATATGTAATAATTTAGATATTTTTAGAGTGATATGTAAGCCATATTTAAGAGGCATTAAACTTATTTTTCTAAAATTAGTATCATTTAAGACATTACTCCAAGTTTCGTCTGAAATCGGCGTTTGGAATGTTGGCATCTAAAAGTATGAAAATTTACCAGGTGTGTTAGTTGAAGTTTGCCGGTTATTTTCGATAAAGAAAACACTTATTTTTCATAGGAATCCAAAATTGACCATTGGTCTCTACACATTTCGCCCATCTCTCAGGCAAATTATGGATACCATTCCAAAAAAACTTTTTCTCTTTCGAGGCAAACCATTCGACGAGCCATTTTTCGACTTCTTCAAAATTAGCGAGGCACTGCTCTGCAAGGGAGTGTCCCATCAATGCGAAATGGTGATAGTCGGACGGGGCGAGGTCTGGAGAGTACGGCGGGTGCGATAATATTTCCCAATTAAGTGTTTTTAATGTGTCTTTCACCAGTTTAGCGGTATGAGACAGCGCGTTGTAATATTGCAAGATATCTTTGCCATGTCTTCGGGCCCATTCCGACCGTTTTTCGATCAACGCATGATTCAAATTGATCATTTGTTGTCGGTAGCGATCCGTGTTCACCGTTTCACCAGGTTTTAACAACTCGTAGTACACCACACCACACTGGTCCCACCAAGCACAGAGCATTGTCTTACGGTCAACGGGAAAGTCATGATTTTTTTCGCTTCGGGTTCTCAAAATAAATTAATTTTTCGTCCCCCGTGACAATTCGATGCAGAAAAGATTTACTTTCGAATCGTTGAAGCAGCATTTCACAAACGGTTTTTCGATTTTCCATTTGTCTATCGTTCAGCTGGTGTGGCACCCATTTTCCATACTTCTGGATCGTTCCCATCGCTTTTAAAAGTTGGCAAATTGCTCCTCGAGTCACATATGGTGTTTCTGCCAATTTTTGTTGCGATTGGGTTGGATCAACATCCAATTCCCCGTCTTCGAACTTTTTCGCTGCACCAGGATGTTCATTGTCTGTCAAATCGAAATCTCCACTTTTAAATTGACGAAACCATGTCTCACATGTTCTAATCACTGGAACATGTTTCTACCAGCAACCGGTGAGTTTCAGCTGCTTTTTTCTTTTGATGAAATAAGAAAAGCAACGAATGCCGCAAATGCGATTTACTTGGAACGAAACTCGACATATTCACTGAGGTAAACAAATATAACGCTATTATTTTGGCGGAATGTGACGTGCGTATTTTTGTAGGTTAATGTCAATAGAAAAAAATTACATACATGCCAAATCATAGAAATTTATACATATTGCTAGCGACATCTACTAGTAAAACCGGCACACTTCAACAAACACACCTGGTATATTGATTCTATGCATTCAACATTCCCAACTTAATTCCTCAATCTACGCTGAGTGGCGTGCGGGTGTTGATTCCACTCCACTGCCACAACATTTTCATTATACGATTGCCTTTACTCTTATTTGTATCATTGATATCATTAAATTTAATTTAACAAAATTACATTTGGATACTTATTTGGTTAGAGTATTATTCATATTATTTTTAACTGAAAGTATTAATACTATTTTTAACTGAAAGTATTAATATTATTTTAAATTAATTTTTGTTTTATTGACGAGAATGCAACCATATCATCACAAATCAGCTGTGTATTATACTTGCTACTTTTTACTGCAACTTTCTCTTCGAACTAAGTGTCAAAAATGGACTCTTTCGTCACTAATTTTATTGGGTTTTTGCCTCACCGAACGCGATTCAGTAAAATTCACTAACAATTTTTACTGTCCATTTGGTCACCGAACAGCACTTTTGCCATTGCTCTGCTACTTCCGTTCCATGTTGTATTGCTACTTCATTGTTATTGTAATTATTATTTGATATTAGAAAATAATTTTTTTTTGTGGTTTCTATTTTTGCTTCACTTTTATTATTGTCAATAGCTTTACACACGTTTCTCTATCTGTGTTTTAAGCATTTTTGTCGAGTCATATTTGCATTTAAATTTCTTCTGTCGCCAACAAAATTCCATAAATATTTTCTAAACAAAAAAAAAATCAATAAAATATGCAACGAATGAACAAAACTAAAAGAAAAAATGCGTAAACTACATATATATAAATTCATACAAACCAAAAAATACAATAACATTAAAGTAAAGACAAAAAAAAAATTCCCTGAAACTCTCAAATCAATTTCTTTTGTTTTTGGAGCGCTGCTGCTTAGCTGAATTTCATACATTTTTTGTAGGCTTATGCGGTTTTTGACATACATACCTATGTACGTATATTTTTTATATAACTATTTTCTAATTATTACTATTTTTAACAAAAAAAAACTCACTTTGGCCCGCACTAAAAAAAAATAGAAAACAATGTAAGAAGTAGTGCAGAAAATCGATTGACAATTTTCAATGGGCGATTTGTCAGCTGTCAAGATTCTGCAACTGTCACGGCTCAGGCATTGCGTAGCTGAGGCGGATTTCAATAATTGTGTAAGCGAATTTTATATCCGAAAAAAATTGGACTTTTTGTGGGCATACGTATTTTTCATTAGACTTCAGTCAGCACATATAGGGCTATACATTTTGCGGCTTGCAAAATAAACATAAATAAAATGCTTTTAAAATATTTTTTTTTTGTAATGAAATTCCTTTTTTTTAATAAAGTTTGGACCTTGGATTTATATATGTGAAACACTACGTCATTCGAACGACCACCTCGATCCGTTTGAGGTAATTTTCGGCCACCTTTTGACACATATCTCAGCCATAACTTGAGGAATATTGGTTTTCAAGTGCTCAAGAGTTAAAGGTTTATCCGCATAAACGCATTCTTTCACGTAGCCCCACAAAAAAAAAGTCCATCAACGTTGTTAAGTCGTATGATCGGTGGCCAATTGACATCGCCAAGACGTGAGATTATGCGGCCAAGAAATTTCTCTCGCAATAAAGCCATATTCGCTTGTGTTGTGTGACCATCTTGTTGAAACCCATATTGTCCAAGTCGTGCTCTTCAGTTGCAGCCCAAAAAAAGTCGGTTATCCTACGACCATAATGCTCCAAATTGACAATGCCAGTCTTGCCGTTGTCGTTTTCAAAGAATCAAGAAGGGCACCAGACAGTAAGTTCTTTTTTTGGGTGCAATAACCTCTTTTCAATTATTTGTGGATTCTCGGAGCCCCAAATTTTGCTTATTTATGTAGCTCCCGAGTGAGAAATGTGTCTCTGAGTCGCTGAGGAAAATTTTATTCAAAAAATCGCCGTCCACTGTTGGTTGTTCAAGTTGTTGTACAAGTGGAGAGGTCTACCATGGAGCGGATAATAAATGAAAGGATGACGCCGGACAACTTTGTGAGTGAGTCACATGCACCAATCGACGTTGGTGTGTGCTAAAATAAAGGAGTGGGCCGCAACAACATACGAAGAGTTTAAGATAAAAGAAACGCAGCGGAGAAGCGTTAGATGAGATGAATAATCCTACAAGGAGTGTGTGTAGAGACACTTTCGAACAGCTTGGTCCTGCCACGTTGTACTTAATGGTCGTCTCGCAGATCAAAATACAAGCTATAGCAGCCGAGGTTAAGGGTTTTAGTACGGTGGTGTATAGTTGCGCAAATCCAGCATAGTTTAGTAATATTATCTGGGCGCGGTGCCAAATAAGATGTACCTTTAGCGGACAATACGAATCGGGCATGCCGTCCACAAAAATGACGGTATCTTTTGAAGATTCCCCCCCTCTGAAAAGAAAACACACATACTAAAATGTCCAAAAGACTGTACAAATAAACCACTTCGCAACAAACTCAGATTGATTGCCTATATATACCTATGTACTATATGTAAAAATGTATTCAAAAATAACGTATTTAGTATGGATATTTCATACATTCGCGTACGATGGTATTGGTGTCAAATATCTCATGGATAAAATTGTTTTGCATGCTAATTTATTTCGTTTTTACCGTTCAAAATTATGAGTTTTTGGCTTACTAGCGGCTTTTTTTCTATTTTCCATTTGTTATTAATTTTTTATTATTATTTTTTTAGCAATATATTTTTTTGGTATTCAATTACAAAGTAATATTTTCACAACATTGTTCGCAAAAAGAAAAAAACAAACGAAATTGTTTGTCAAAATTTCATTTGCTATTGAAAGGCTGTTGAATTTTATGTCCTTTTGACCCACTTCTGCCTAAAAAAAAATTTCTGCCGAAAAAGATTTAGCGAAATTCAAGCAAAATGTCGGCAAAATGGTAAAATATTTTTGTGGGTTATTGTGTGTCCAAGTTAGTTAAAGCGAGTGACAGTGGTTTTCTCACCCTATTGACATAATGTCCGTGAAGTTGGTAATTATTATTTTAATCTAAAATGTCCACTTATACTACTGTATACAGGTACATTTGCAATTTTGTAAATAATAAATCTTAATATTGTTTTAGTAATTATAAAATTTTTATTGTGGATAAGCACAGGCCAAAATTATTGCGAAGCATTTTTTGAAATGAAATATGGAAAGCTTTTTTTTTTTAAATCAAATAAACTTTTCCATAACTCAGTTTGGTTATATATTTTGTTGTGTAGTAAAGAGAACTTATCACTCTACAAACAAAATATTTTTTGTTAACGTAAATCATTTATTACTAAATATGCTTAAGTCAACTTAAGTCTAACCGTAACTCGACAAATTTTAAAACTAAATTGAAAACGTGTTAGCTCGAGTTAACTCAGAGTCATTTTCTTACTCTGACGTTCTCATTAGAAGGCGGGAAGGTCCTTTTGCTGCTGTCGGTAATTTCTATATGAGTTTTGATAACAAAACGTTAGCTAATGGGTTGGAATGAGGTACTTCTTTCTGCTACTTTCAACCTCAGGGTTAGCTAGTAGGATACCAAGGTCTTTAAGCATATTTGTGTTACGAAGGTACCACGGTCCGTCCCTAATTACACATTTAAATTTTGAAGTGGAACCTCTGTATTTTCTGAATACATATCAGTGGCACATGCCATACCCCACAGTTGAATAGCATACTCCTACATCCAAATTGGCTTTATAACTATGTTATAAATAAGTACTTCGTAATATCGAGATATAAAGGGCTTACCAATAAGAGTTGCTATCCCGGTAGGTTTCACTTTTGAAGCTGTAATTTTTTGATATTTGACAAGTATAAACTACGCCAGTAATAAAAATGGAGCGATATATGCTTCATCAACGCATTGATTAAAATTCATTATAAAAATGTTGAAAACCTGGCAGACACGGTTCGTAAAACGAAAACATTTTTCGATCATCGGAAAGCAGCTTGTCGGAATCGGTGGAAAAAATAGCGCTGTTAGGGAATGTGAAGAATGTACGTCGCTCAAGAACAACTCAGAATATTGCCGGTGTAGCCTACAGTATTGAAGAAAACCTAGGGTTGGAGAATGGTTCGTCTTTCTTTGGGCGTCATTACACCGCATTATGCATAAAGTCTTGGGTTTTAAGGCCTATAGAGTTCAGTTAAGATACAAACTCAAGCCGATCGATCATCAACAACGACGTGTCTTTGCTGATTTGGTCCTTGAAATGCATGAAAATGATTCGGAATTTCATCGAAAAACCATCTGGACTGATGAGGTCCATTTTAATCTCGATGGCTACGCCAATAAGCAAAACTGTCGCATCTGGGGCTCGGAAAGTCCAAGATTTATTGTTGAAAAGCCTATCCATTCTTCATGTGTACATCGTTGGCGGGGTTATTGGACCTTAATTTTTCGAAAATGAGGCTGTAACAACAGTTACGGTGAACGGATTGAGTTATCGAGAGTTATTTAACGATTTTTTGTGGCTGGAATTGGATGGTATTCATCTGGACAACGTTAAACGAGTCAGCGACCCCATGGCCGGAAAGAGGATACGTGAGGTAGGGGCGGTCTATGTCGAGAATATTTTGAACATTTCCCGAGAATATTTATATATTTGGTCTTGTCAAAACATAATGTAACTACACTGGAACGTGATTGGTTTCCAAAAGGTGTAAATAATTAAGGAGTTTAAGAATTTCAACAAATAATTAAAAGTAAAAAAAAAATAAAAATAAAAAAATATTTTTTGCTTTTTAGGGTTTCGGCTTTTTTTTAGAAAGTTTTTATTTTATTACTGTCTTGTGACTATAATCTACTAATTACATACTCCATAATTTTTTTTCGTAAAGGAAAAGTTATCGTAATAATGACTACGTAATAATAGGCTATGTGGGTTTATTTATTCAAATCAATGAATCAACCCCAGGTTTCATACCCGTCTGGTTAAAATTTTCTTCAAAAACTTTGTGTGGGATCAACTTCAATGTTGAAATTATCAAATATAAAAAATTTTAAAAATCGGATGATGTTGTAACTGGATTTTAGGGATTATTTGTTGAAATCAAAGAGTCATCTCCCCTTTGCTACCGCGTTTGCCAAGTTTCTCGGGGACCAACTTCAAAGAATACGCTCTCCAATACAAAAAAAATTTTGGGATTCGGGCTACGTACTAACGGAATACGTGTATGCAGAATTGTGGGTTAAAATCAATGAATCGTCCCCCCTCTGGTTGAATTTCCCAACTATCGATGAGACTGATTAGAAGCACTTTGCAAAAAAATGATCAAAATCGGAGCGTTCTGTAAAAAGTGATAATACATTAAAACCATACAACTACGCTATGAATTGAGAACCTTGTTGCTGTTGTTGTAGCGGCTAGTCTAATTCCACATTCATCCAACGGATTTGGACCAGAGGGAAAGCTGGGTTAGATGAGTAGATTTTATAGGGGTATGCTAAGAGGTGGCTATTGTCGTGAGGGTTCTCATTTTGTGGGTACATATGTTGAGCATATTGGAGTCAAGTGTGGATAAGTAAGAATTTAGTCGACTACAAAATACAGATCTTAATTTTGCCGGTATTACGCGGAACTTTCAAGGCAGGTCGAGCTCTTCGTTCGCAATGGGGGGTGGTTTGATTCCGAGAACGACGTTCACTGAAAGAGACTTCAGGAAGGCGACTCTAACGACAGCAAAAGTAAAAAAAACTGAAATGAATTTGTCTTGGAATTTTTTAATTCAAAACCCTTAAACATTTTTTGTTTCTTCAAATTGTTATCAGCATGTGTGCATACTTTTCTATCATGCTTTGGTGTGGTGGAGGACTACGGAGAAAATTATATATTTGGAAATACTGGAGAGGATCTTCTCCACAAGGAAATAAAGTAGCTACAAAGAGGGCATTGCTGCGATGTTAAGTGCTTCAAATCCACTGAAAATCAAAACATATGAGCGCAGTAGCACAGTGTTATACTTAAATATATGAGTAGGCTATGTAGTCTCGGGCCTGACTTCCGTGAAGATACTCACAGCTTCAAAAAGGTAAATGGTTACTCGGATACTTGCAGACAATATTTTCATGGACGGTTCCAAAATGAACGGGAAAGTGGGTGCTGCAGTTTACTGGCCCAACTATATCCTTCTCCTAGAGCTACTGCAAGGAGCAGGTCTTCAGAGAAGGGGGATATGTTTTTTTTCAGATTGTTAAGTGGCCATACAGGGAGAAGTCGACCGTGGTTGCACAATGTGAGAAGGCCATCAAACGACGGGTTGTCCTTTTAGAACAGGACGTAACTATGGATTTACCACTCACATTCACGGAAGGGAATCACACACAAGAAACGATCTTGTTTCTTTAGGTGAACACACTTTGGAAACATGCAAAGAGATGTATAATTGCGAAAATTATGAGCAAAACTTACAAAGCTTTTACCAGAAAAAAAGAGGCCATACTTTTGGCTGCTGTTAGGACTATTAACGAAGTATTGTCTGCTGGCGCTGTATGCCTTCAATTTAGGTCTGGTACCTGATAACAAGTGCAGGTAATACAGCGAACGTACATAGACAATGAACTGTGAAGGCCTGGCCGTCGATAGAGAACTGTTGGTATGGACAAACTTCAAGTCCTTTCGCCAGCGATTTGCGAAGAAAATATTAGTTTTCCAAACAAGAGACACAGCAAGGAGTATAGCAATATAGCTTTAGTTGTTTGTAGGGTATCTGGTAGCAATTTGGAGGTGGTGTCATCTTCGCTGGAGTCAACTACTTTAGGCTAACCTTACCTAACAAAAAACACTAAGTCGAACTTAAAAAAGATCGAAAAAAGACATCGAGTAATTCGAAACTGTCTCAGCTAAGAAGGCCAAAACAAAACTCAAATGAAAACAGCTGCAACCCAGTTTTCGAATTGACCGCACTTCCAGACAATCAAATCACACTGGACACATAAAGTACAGACAACTCTCTACATTTATTTTCGCATGTCCTTAAGTATCTGTTTTCACGAAACTCCGATTGTGGGCGAGTGTATATTTCTTGTATACCAATAACAACAGTTATTTCAGTATTAAAGTGCAATGTGTCAGCAGTCAGTTGAGAATAATAATTAATATGCTCCCACTTTTTGCCTCGGACAATGACAGCAAGGGCAGGGTTACCGGCCAACTGTAGTCAACTGCAGTCAACTGTCAACTGCGACAAAATGTACAATCTGCAATTGCAATGACAACATGGAAACAGCAAGACCGGCAGCACTGACCACAACAATAGCGTGAAGTTATAGCTACAATAACAATAACCAAAATAACAACAACAGTAGTGGCAACGAACGGAATGGTCTTACATCAAAAAAACGGCCTATCAATTGTAACTGCAACTGTAACAGTAGCAAATGGTGCAAGATTAAGCCGGCAGCTGCTTATGGCAGCCACTAGAGGTGGTGGCCTTGCAGCAACAATGACAACAATGACAACAAATAATATCATTGACTTGTTGCTGTTGGTGAAATTCTAGCGGTGCAGTGATTACCACAAACCCAATAATGTTTGACTACTCTGGTCTATGTGTGTGTGTGTGTGTGTGTGTGCGTTCTGCAATGTCAAGTTCTTGGCTGTAGGATGCATGGTTGTGCAGATTTCCAATTGGTGATTACTACAGTGTTTCAAAATATTTTACTTTCGAGTTTGCAAATGCCACAAAGAAAAATCTGGAATGATAAATTCCAACTTTTATGGCGACCATTGCAAACGTATTAAGAACTATGACTTAAAGGGTTGCACTTGGAATGTACATTCCTTTGTGGTGGGGCGTAATATCATCACCGAGGACGAACTTCTAGCTACAGCCCACATCAAAGCGCTGTCCTATCCCTTGCCTCGATGGAAAAGTGATTATTTCTAAGAGCCCATGTCTCTAAATCAAAATCGTGCTTTGGGACTTTAACGCCCGGGAGGACAAAGAAGATGTCCTTGCTACAACTGACGAATAATTCTGAAATTGATATCCAAAATATGTTATACTGAAGCCTTGTTGTGATGCTTGGTTGGTTGTTTGAAAGGGGATATTGAGGATCTGAGCCTTAGAATAGGCTCATTGTACTCCCACGCTTAACCCAACTATACTTTTGTGAACATTACGCTCGATATAATAAACTTATTTATGTCTAAAGCCGTGACGTCTAAATCGGCTCAAAGTCGGACTGTCGCAAAGGTAGTGCTCCTGCGTATCGTCGTCATCTTCTATGCAAGCTCTGCGCTCAACCGATTCCACTTTACCTAGCTTGCGGAGATGGCATCTGAAAGGTAGATGTCCCATCAATACACCCACAAGAATACTAAGTTCTCTTTTGCTTAGTGTTAGTAACAGCTTGCTCTGTCTATAATCCACACTGCCCCACAATAATGTGGTAGAAGTGTTTCAGGAACTCGAGTGTTGCAGGAGCTAAAGTGTTCCAGGAACTCAAGTATCCCAGGAACTCAAGTGTTCCAGGAACTCAAGTGTCCTAGGAACTCAAGTGTTCCAGGAACTCAATTGTTTCAATAACTCATGTATTCCAGTAACTTAAGTGTTTCAGGAACTCATTATTTCAAGTCTTCCAGGAAGTATTCCAGGAACTCAAGTGTTTCTGTATAAGAGAACTTGGAACATTGAGGATTGTCTGGGTGCCGTACTGCCAAATAAACAGACTGTCTATTTTAAAGCATTGGGATCGATCGCAATGTGAAGAAAAAAGACTCAAGTGCTGTACGACGATCTTAATGGGATGACCATCAAAGGAAATGCTCAAAAGTTCTCCGAAAAAATTAGGTGACTTACCGATGGTTTCAAGACCGGAGCTTTTCCAGTAGCCCCAAGAGAAGGGGAAAGATGACTGATCTTAAGAGCAAAGTGATTATTTGGAAGATACACTCTTTTGCAGTCGTCCGTTTGATTGCATCGAAAGTGAAACAGCGGAACATTCCATAGAAGGGCGACCCCACAGTCTGCGTCAATTACAGTTTGATTTATCATGTGTGATGTTTTTTTGGGAACGCATTATCCTTGGGAGATCCATCCCCGAACAGATATTCACAAGGTGCCAATTCCTGCAAAATACCTGTGAGGATAGAGTCGAACATAATAATTTTTCATTGACTTTGAAATGAAACGGAGCCAGCTCTGTGTCAAGTTTTCTGAATTGGGTATCCCTGCAAAATATATAGGGCTTAGTATTCGATGTTAAGGAATATTTTAAGCTCCATTAGAATCGGGTAGGACCTTTACCAGAAGTTCGCTACTAAACGAGGTCTCAGACAACGCGATTCCTACAAAGTAATGCTGGAGAAAATTACTGAGCTGTATAATTAAATAAGACAGGCTTGGTCTTCTGTAAGAGCACATCCTTCGCTATTCTATATCGACAACAGTCAAGTTTGCCCTACTGTAAAGCAAGTCGTGCATTATACGAGCATGTCGCTGTCCCCGTCGTCATCGTCATCATCATCAGCGGCCGCGACGTCGTATCGCCTCGCGTCGCGTCGTGCCTTGCTAACTAACGGCTTCTGTGTTTCGGTGCTTTTGCTGTTGTTGTTATTCGCTTTGTCTGTATCCGAGTACTCGAATATTTCTAACTGGGCAACTTGCTAGCAATATTTCCGCATATCATTGACAGCAGCGTTTTATCTACTCGCACTTATTTACTCACATTCATACGAGTACGTATGTAAGTATACACAATCACATCTATATGTATGACTGTGGACATTTGTTGCACGACGAAATTGCGGCAACAATTGCAAACCTAAAATTGAAACAACAATTGCAACAATTCAAGTGCAACATACAGTAAAAGAACCGAACAGGCGCCGCTGGCATATAAAAGTTGAAAGGTAGCCACTGCAATGCGCCCAGAGCGCGATTGCCTACAAGCATCAGTGTTGAGCTTAGGGAGCATCGAGGCTATGTGGCCTGCGCGGTTGCTGCCACAAGGCAACTTTGTTCTGTTCAAAGCGACAAAGGCGCGTCTAACCAACTAATCCCCAATCGTGGTGGGCTGTACCAAGCGGAGCACATGTGTCTCCTCATTCTACATGAGTGTGTGCGTGTGTGTGTTTGTAGCGCGGCACAATCGTGCGCGTTTAACTTTAAATGAAAGATGCTTATCTCGGGCAGCCGGCGAGCACACATCTCGAAGACTACAACAAGCTGGGCATTGATTTTTAACGCGAACGCCTATTCCTAATGGAATTACAGGAAGAGCTGTCTGGTTTGGTGCCCTTAAAACTTCGTGATGCCTGTATTTACTAGCTCAGCATGATTTTTTTATTACATTTTCTTTCATGCCACTTGCCATTTGTTGTTGCTGTTATGGTCGCGAGAAGCTTGGCTACACCTGCCGCCCCAGTCAAGTCGAGGTTGCAATAGTAATGCTGGGTATTTAAGTAATACTTGTAATTGTTCCAAATGTTCGTGCCCACCAACAGTTATTCGGTCGTTTCGCATTGTTATTGTTGTAGAGAGATCTATGATGTGGTGTGGTGTGGCCTTTGTTGTTGTCACGGTTGTCATTTTCATTCATGCACTGACGATGATGACATTTTTCCAAAGTGTCCGATTGCTGGACGTTGGATGTGGACATGCCGTAATTACTGTGCTGGCAGCAGGAAGAGTTTCTGGCAACAACAACAACAACAACAACAACAACAAAGGAAAGTTTGACATTCGAAATGTTACCGTTATTAGTTTACCGTTATCAAAAGAAGTTATGCAATCGTGAATTGAAGAAGAATTTAAAAATAATAAAAATGAGTAAAGTTTATTAAACTTTAGAATATAACCATGTAATGGCAGTCAAAAGTACAGTTGGAAGGATTTCAATTCGCAAAATATAAACATTTTTATGCTAATCTTCTCTGTATCGTTCCAATTTTAGTATATGTTCTGCCGAAGCAAGGCAGCGGCGGTAGCCGAGTCGTTACCACAAATTGGAGGAGAAGCTCGGCCAAAAATCGCTTCAGCGGTTACAAATTATATATAAACATTTTTACTTTTGAATATGATCCTCTCAAATCTGAATTTTGTAGGACCAAAAGAGGTGATCTAGCGACTGTTGCTCTGAGCAAACCGAATTTATAGAGACAACACTTCTCCAGCCTGCTGAATGGCAGTGAAAATGGAACACCCGGAGATGGTGTACCCTAAACCCCAATAGATGACGATAAAAAAGATGTCCCATTGCCTGTCTATGACGAGGTTCGAATAGCGAATGCCCGCCTTATACGGCTATGTCAACTAATACTAAACAACGCCAAAAGCATCGTCTAGATCGGGAGGTCCCTCTCAGAGCCGTTTAATAACAAATTAAGTTTCAGATAAGGCGACTCACTCTTCTTTGACTTCGTTCATCTATTACTAGAGAAAGTAATACGTGGTGCCCATCTGAATAGGGAGGTACAATCTTATACAAGACTGTGCAACTGAATTGGATAAAGAATCAAATCGTATCGGTCTGATAGTGAACGAGAAAAAGTCTTCTCTTATCAAAAAAATAGTCAGCATATTCTCGGCTGGGTTCACAACGCACTGTTGACAGTCACTGTTGAAACCAGCATTAACACCAATAGCAATGACAGCCTGGAAATTCAACGTAGAATCACTTTTTAAAAGTGTCGCTCCTTTGGACCGGAGGTTTCGCACCACATTTACTCAAGTGGATACTGTGCATTCCCAAAGACGTCATGCGCACCGAGGACACTATTATTGCTGTATAGAGTATTAAAGAAGACCTGAATGAGACCATCCATCTATTGCGCGTAATAATTGGAGCTGTGTCCACTCATTTTACGGAAAGTTTTGCAGGGGGATCTTGCTTTGTTGGCTTACAAAATCCAACTCGTCCAAGAATGGAAGCCGAACGACGGTGAATGGGCCCAAAACGTGATGGCCATTCTGTTTGGCTTGCTTTATAGGCAAGGGAATCATTGGTTCATAATCTACAAAAATGAAGCCCTTAATGTTACTTTCAGAACAATTCAGAACACAACGTCTCGAAATCACTAAGAGCAAATAAGAAGCAACTTGCATTTCAATGATAATGATAAGAAGCCAGGTAAAGGAGCTACACATCACGATCCCTTGTATAAAACCCCACCCAACGTAAATCACTTCAATAACAAGTTTCAGTCCATGCCAATGATACAACCACGTGCGGATGAACGAACGTGCTCAACGAAGATGAGGACTTTTCTTCGGCAATATCTGCCACATAAATATATGAATGGGATGTAAACTTTGGCTTCTGTAACAATTTTGAAATCTTATCTATTACGGCGCAGGGGATAGAATTTTTTGTTTTTCTCCACCAGACTTTAGGATCCCGACTTTGGTGGTCCGATTGTCCCGAATTGCAAACTGCCTTTCCACAATGAAACAAATATCGAAACCCGGGAACACGTTGTGCTCGCTCAGAAAAAAGTCAATTGTCCTTATCTAATCCATGAATGTAATAGCCACATAGGTGGCGTCGACTTAACTTTTTGGTCAATGTAAGATTTCAGTAATCAACAAAAATTACCCACATGCGAAGCAACACCAACTGGAAAACTTCTGCAAAGGTCTTCATTCTGGAAACATTTTTGTTTCTACTGACTTCTGTCGGCACAGTTCATTCCAAGTTGATGGATTTTAAGAAGAGTTTTTTATTTCATGTCAGAAATACACTCGAAGGACTTGATATCCCGTGATGAGGCGCGAACGGAAGTATAAAAATAATTTTTTTTCAGCTAATTTTCAATAATATTGGATGTTAGTCAGAGCTCGAGCTCTGGGCGGAGCACAGTGCTAACCACTCGGCTAATGTGGCCTCTTTATAATGACACGACTCGTATTTTTTTCAAGCAAAGACAATTAATCTCTTCTTCTTCTTCTTCTTCTTTTTCGTTGACATGGGCATTGCTTCCATTCGTTCTTCTTCTTCGCTGTTTTGCACCGATTGGAAGGACCAAGTGAAAGCAGGTCGCTCTCCAACTGATTCCTCCAATGTAGTGTTGGACTCCTGCTTCCTCCGGCGAGTACTGCATCGAATACTTTTAAAGCTGGAAAGCTTCCATCTATTCGGATGATCGTTCGCAAAACTTTTCTCTTGAAGACTGCCAAAACCGACTCATCAGATGTTCTACGCCGTATAGTAGAACGAGTATGATGAGTGACTAGTAGGTTTGGCTTTAGTTCGTCGAGAGAGGACTTTACTACTCAATTGTTTGCTCACCTTTGGACTTCAAGGCTGATATTATTATTGGTGCTAATGCTGGTCCCTATATAGACGAAGTTATCTACCTTCCTTAAATTCAACATGAGGAATGCTATACGAATACAACAACAACAATATGAGCAACGGAAGCTGTAAATCTGCAAACTTTTCTATAAATCGTAATGCTCTAAACTGGGCCAGATATGTTTGTAATGCTTTTCTCCTCCAGCAATTTCCCCTCCAACATAAATCCAGATCATTTTACTGGAATTCATCCATCACTTGATCATGCCATTGTCATGTTACGTTGCTTGTGATGAAGAAATACAATATATAGTTCACACCATGGCAGGCCAACTCGTATGACAAGGTCATCAATACCTGCGACAGCGCTATTACATACATGTAAGAAACAACAATTATTTGCCGTGTTGTTGTCTTTACACTACTTTATACTGTTGCTGCTGTCACTGCTGTCACTATTGCTGCCATTGTTGTGATGAACGATATCGCTGCTTTGCATATTTAATTCATAAATCAAGGTGACAGCGATTTTTCTGCGCCACTTCTGCACCACTTTCGCACAGGAGGCCAAATGGTGACACATATAGACACCGATATGTTTATACATACATACGTACGTAATCATGGGCAACAACGCTGCAGATACATATATATATATATATGTATTTATATACATATATATTTCAATAGATTGGATTATAAATATCTTTGCTATTGACATTCTGCTGCCTTTTGTCTGTCATTTAGTCTTACTCTCGAACGGTTAGTGGAACTTGGAATTAATCAATCAATTATTGTTCAATGATACCGTCATGAATGTCACCGTTTGAATAGCGCGGCTGGACAGCTCGAAACTGCTTACTAAACTAAGCGCCGCAAAAGAAGAAAGCGAAGAATAAAATTGATTCGCATCACTTTGTGAAGTAGCTCAAAAAGCAAAAGGAAAAAAAATAAAGAAAGCTTTGTCGCGATCGCAAATTAAAGTAAGTAAGATAGAGCTAACCTCGGGTGGATGTGTATATTAAGGCATCGCGATCAGCTAATAATCAGTCTTAATTCGACGAACGGCTAAAAGCCGCAACTCGCTTAAATGGGAAATACATATGACTCATACATAAAATGGTGAAAACCTGGTAGAGACGGTGCGTAAAACTAAAACATTTCTTGGTCACCTTCTCGGACTGCTATACAGGAATTAGCGGGAAAAATGGAGCTGTTGGGACAAGCTTATGTTGTGAAGAATAAAACACGTGCAACATCGCTCAAGAATAACTAAAAATATTGCTGCTGTAGACCAAAGTTTTGAAGAAGACCCATGTTTGTCCATTCCTCGTCGGTTTTTGGAATTTTGTATTCCACAAAAGTCATTTTTGCATAAAGACTTGGATCTTAAGGTGTATAAAGTTCAGTTAGCACAAGAACTTAAGCCGGCCGATCATCAACAACGACGTGTCTTTGTTGATTGGGTCCTTGAAAAATCATCTTGACTGGATGAGGCCCATTTTCACCGTGATGGCTACATCAATCTGGGGCACATCTGGGGCACATCTGGGGCACAGAAAACCCAATCTTCTCCGTCCTCAACGTGTAACTGTTCGGTGTGGTTTATGGCCCGGCGGAGTCATTGAACTTTAGTTTATCGAAAATTTGAGCTAGAGCATCAGTTATGGTGAATGGGTTGCGCTAACGAGTGATGATTAATGATTTTCTATGGCCGGAATTGGATGATCTTGATCTGGAGCACGTTTGCTTTCAACAAGACGGCGTTACGTGTCACACAAGCAACGAAACCATTGATATTTTAAGCGAAAAGTTTCCGGACCGTGTTATCTCTCAAAGATGTAATCGCAATTGGCCATTGACATCTTGTGATTTTTATGAGGAGCTTTTACTTCATGTCAGAAATACACTTGAAGGGCTTGACATTCCCTACCGAGGGATGAACCCAATTAGAAAAATTAAGATTCTATAGTTTTGGATGTTGGTCGAACTAGGATTCGAACCCTGGTCTTGAGAATGGCAATATGCACGATACTACTCTGACTGGTCATGTCGCCCGCATGGGTGAAAGTTCTCCATTTTTGAAAGTATTAGATGCAGTACCCACTGTAGTGATGGAAGATCTCAACTTCGTTGCAATGATCAGGTGGAGAGCGACTGGTTTTATTTGGTATTTCTAGCTGGCCCGAAACGGTGAAAAGGAGAAACGAATGGCGCACTATGGTTGTTTCGGCAATAATCGCCATAGCCTTGCCTGGGTCAATGAAGGCGAGGAAGAAGAACTCTAAATCTTGGTCCTAATCCAATGCTCATCACGAATTGGTAACTACATTTTACACAAGAATTTCTCATATTTTCAAGTTGCATTACTCTCAAAGCTTTTTTCTAGACAACGCAATTTTTTTGGATTTCAGTTTTTTACCTCAATAGATAGAGAAGATGACAGCAAAATGGAAACATATTTTTTCGGTCCTCCACGGAATAGCGTCTATTCCTCCGTCGAGAGTGCAAAATTGCCGTTTGAAAAACATATGTAAAGATACCTTGTTTGTAGACTAGACTATACATTTGATACTGCAAGACCTTCAATGGAAAAGTTTTTTTAAAAAATGCTCAAAAATCACATTCTTATGCTGTCAGAGAATTGCTTCAGTATGTGTGGGTTCTCTTCATTAAGATCACTGTTGCAATCCTTTTTTTTACACAAATCAGAATGGTAACCAGATTACCTCTTTGGTTTCGACATGAGCATCCCTTGGTTTTGAACCTCGCTGCATACTGTTGCAGATTTTTGTAGAATTCGCAAGCAACATCCCTGTCGGTCAGCCTCATAAATTCTTCGAACTCAGGCCACCCTGTTCCTCTCTCTTTTCGTTTATCTAACCGTCTAAACCATCGTACCATTGACACTTCTCCCATACGATACGCATTGTCGTCGATCCATTGTATTCCAGGCAACCATTTTACAAATAACCGTTAGATGCACAAAGCCCCCATACACGATGTAGCATATTGCGTTTGGAGTATAAAAATTTAGCGCAAATTGTTGCCATCAAATGTCGCCGCATTCAGATTTAATTACAAGCGACTTGATGGCCGAGTAAACTGCTCAGATTGCAACGTCAAAATGGAGAATTTATTGCATGGCATGCAAGTCAAAACGATCAAAACGTCAACGAGAAAAGATAGTCGCTGCTTTTGCAGTGCTGCTCACATGTTTTTAGCTCCACGGCGTTAGAGAAGCAGCGAGGGAGTGAGAGAAAGAGCTAAGAGAAAAGAGTTGCGTACCGTAAATGTACCGCGCAAATGATTAAATTTCAGTCTCTATAGCTTGCTGTCCATCTGCGTGCTGCTTCTTTGCTTACTTTATCAGACGCCTATTTTGTTTGTTCGTCGTAAAAGCGCCTCCTTAGCCATACTTATAACATACTCGATGCCAATGTTGCGCTGCGCATGCGTAGACAATCATAAATACGTACATGTGTTCGCACATAAATATGTATGCATGTACACGAATACTCGTATTCACTTATAATCATTTGCGCATCAACATGCTCATCTTTTGATATTTTGCCTTTACGCATATGCGCCTCGGCATAAACGAAACGTCATAGTCATGTCATTTCATAACTCATCGAAATGGTTACGCTGCCATCTGCGCTGTCGTGGTCATATCTTCTCGGCTTACGGCGCCTAAAAATCAATTTTCAAACACTGCCAGCGCTGGAAATTGCTTACGCATGCTGTGGATATACATAAATATGCATATTAATGCATAGAATAAATGAATACCTGTCCTCGGCCATGCAGCGGTAGGAATATTGGATGCGCCTAAGTTTGTGCGACACGTAGTAAGGAGACGCGCCGACGCATCTTGAGCCTACCCAACAAGCATTGAAAAAAAAACACTTCTTTCAAACTTTGAAGAAGCTATTGTTCTCAAAGGAGTATTCATCGTTTTTTGGAAATTTTTAACTCCTGAAATAAAAGGGAATTATTTTCATATTTCGTGGACAGGAAAATATGTGCATTCAATCATTGATCTACCAGGTGTGTCAGTTGAAGTTTGCCGGTTTTACTAGTAGATGTCGCTAGCAATATGTATAAATTTTTCTGTTTACCTCAGTGAATATGTCGAGTTTCGTTCCAAGTAAATCGCATTTGCGGCATTCGTTGCTTTTCTTATTTCATCAAAAGAAAAAAGCAGCTGAAGCTGGTAGAAACTTATGGTCAGTGATTAGAACATGTGAGACATGGTTTCGTCAATTTAAAAGTGGAGATTTCGATTTGACAGACAATGAACATCCTGATGCAGCGAAAAAGTTCGAAGACGAGGAATTACATGTTGATCTAACCCGAAGCGAAAAAAATCATGGCTTTCCCCTGGTGAAGCTGGCCCATCGACTGCAAGGCCAAATCGCTTTGGCCGTAAGACAATGCTCTGTGTTTGGTGGGACCAGTTTGGTGTGGTGTACTACGAGTTGTTAAAACCTGGTGAAACGGTGAACACGGATCGCTACCGACAACAAATTATCAATATGAATCATGCGTTGATCGAAAAACGGTCGGGATTGGACCGAAGACATGGCAAAGTTATCTTGCAACATGACAATGCGCCGTCTCATACCGCTAAACTGGTGAAAGACACATTAAAAATACTTGGGAAATATTATCACACCCGCCTTACTCTCCAGACCTCGCCCCGTCCGACTATCACCTTTTCGCATCGATGGGACACTCCCTTGCAGAGCAGTGCTTCGCTAATTTTGAAGAAGTCGAAGAATGGCTCGTCGAATGGCTTGCCTCGAAAGAGAAAAAGTTTTTTTGGAACGGTATCCATAATTTGCCTGAGAGATGGGCGAAATGTGTAGAAACCAATGGCCAATACTTTGAATAAAAACCGGCAATTTTCAACCAACACCCCGTATAGTAACGTCAAACGAAAATGGTCGTGTTCGAAGGGCAATGAGCCGACATAAACGATCCAAGCAGGGATTGACAGCCAGTAAAGTTTTGTTGTGTGTTTGATGGGATGGACAAAAAATCATCCACTATGAGCTGCCCGGCTACGGCCAAACTCCTAATTAGGATCTGTACTGTCAGTAATTGAACCGTCTTATGGAAGAAGTCGTCCAGATTTTTCCAGCAGGAGGGGAATTGGGTTTCATCAGGTCAACATCATTTCATATACATCGATAGTAACTTGGTTGGGAGATTATTATACATCCACCTTATATTCCAGACCTCACACCAAGTGATTTCTAACTGTTCCGGTCACCGGTTAGGGTTTAAGGGGAAATCGAATGATTTGATCATGTGATCATTACCAGCGCACTTAAGACAATAGGTCAATTATGATACCGCTGTGAAGCTCCTGTTAAATGCTCAAACCATTTCGAGTGCCTCATAAATACAACGAGATTTATAATCGAGTTCCCCGAGAAACTAATGGAGCGCAGATGTCAAGGCTGAACAATAATGGAGGTAGTATTCCTCTTCTTTGTCTCTACAGCTACGGCAAAAATTATTAGAGCCGTACCCCATGCTTTTCCCGTGAAACCCTATTAAACAGTGGACTATTATTATCCCTGTTGTTAGGTTAATAGAGAACCGGTCTAGAAGGAAAGTTGCTTCGATTTTTCGGCCATAGCTGTCTGGTAACGTTGCAGCCATCTAGAGTTTGCTTCTCTGGCAAAGGCGAGTTTATTTAAATAATTTGCCGTGGACAGAGGTAAACCTACATCGTGTGCTCGGTTAATTGTGGTTAGAAGAGTTCCTTCTCTCGCTAGTTCGTCGGTATGCCTGGGATGTCACTTTGTCCGGGTGACACTCTATCGTGATCTGGGTTTATATATCGTAACTGATTGTCCTGCTGCCATAAATTTGAGCAGCCACTCGGCGGCCTTCATGATTACAAAAAGTTCTGCTTGGATGGAAGATGATGTAGTGGTTTGGAAGTCTCATGCTCATATTTATTGAGATCGGAAAGTGGATTTCACAACCCACATTTACTTCGAACTTTGAGCCGTTTATAAAGATGGCTATGGCTCCCTAGTCGAGGGCTTTGGTGTTTTCCCATTAATTTCTATTTGGAATTCTCGTGGAAAAAAGAATCGAAGCACACACTGGAGGTGGTGTAGTATAGTTCCTTGGGAACTTTTGCATTCAATCTATTTGCCTAGCTGCTCACTTCTAATTTCCCCTACTGGTCCAGAGGAAGGAAGTTGAGAAGAGCTAGCAAAGATTTTGAGGGAGTTGATGGCAGTGCTCCTGTTACCAGGATAGCAGCGGACCGTTGAACTCTCTCTAATTCGCGTTTGAGAGTAATTTTCTCGAGTGCCGGCTAACTAACTACTGATGTAAAAATCTAGTACACTATATTAGGTCTTAGGTTCCATCTTTTCCCTATCGCCGTTTTGCGTTTCTCGACCTTTCTGCCGAGTTTGCTTTCTAAGATTACCCCGAGATATTTGACTTCGGTAGAGAGGCTGATTTCCACACTCTTTAGCATAGGTTAATATCCAGTCCGCTGTTTTTGCTTTGATCGAGAACAGCTTAAACTCATTTTTTAAATGGAGTTTTGTAACCGCTGAAACGATTTTCGGCTGAGTTCCCCCTCCCATTTGTGGTATGCATCTTGATGTTTTTCCAACAACGCCTACAGTATACAGTTAACAAGTTTGCAGAAAGAATGGTGCTTTTAACTTAAATTTACTAAGCGATGCATGTATACATACATATGTACTTTTCTCCCACCAAACTCAAATCAAACTCAAATACAATTGTTTATTGGGTAATCCGTGAAGCTTCTTTACCGCCTAAACGCATCGGTGGCAATTTGCATATATTTTTATGTATGCCATATTCTTTATTGTATTACCGCTCAGTTGTACATGTGTAAGTATGTGTGTGTGCATGTGTGTGTACGACGCATATGCGTACCTTTCCAGGCGGCATGTTTGCACTGCCATTTACATGCAACGGTGTTAACTGTCAACACTTGCGCAAATGAAAATAAATTCCTCAAGTGGCTGATAATTTGGTCGTTGCATTGATTTATGCCCTCATATAAGTGATTATGCGTAGATATTCAAAGATAGTACATGCAACAACAAGTCGATGTAACAACATACATACGAGTATATACATTTACTACACTGTATGCATGTATGTATGTTATATGCTTGAGGCAATATTTCTCCTCTTAGAATGACAGTTGATGAGCAGCTGTGGGAATTCGCAAGTCATGAATGAGGAAGTTTTCGGGATGTGCTTGGAAGATGGTTTGAGGTTAATAAAATTAAATTAAAATTATTTAAAGGTCATAGAAAAACTATTCGGGAAAACTAAGTAATTTAAGATTGATAAGACAAGCTTAATAGGCGTAAGCACTGCTTACACGATTACAGCTGAGTTAAAAGTAATGCGTCATTCATTCCTTCTTTTCGCTATTTGGCGCCAATTGTAAATACCAAGGATGTTGATATCGTCCATGCCTCCGTCCATATCGTAGGACGGGAATGACGATTAACTTGTAGAGTCTGGTTTTGGTACGACATACGTTATCAGGAGTGCCTTTTTAGGTCTGAAGCTGTTATTATTTTCGCCAGTATTAAGAGGTAAAGCCACAAAATTAAAAAAATTAGTCAAAAAATAAATCCGTACATACTTCTAAAGGCCATAGTTTGTAGATCATAAAACTTTTTGCTTTTCTGTTCTAGGTCTCATGCTTTAGAAGAAATCGGTCCTCCCGTGGAAGCCTTTCAAATAAACATGGATTAAATAATGGACTTAACACCGTCATTTTGTAACAAAATAATAATTAAACAATGTTTTTTATTCTTCAATTTATGTTCAATGAAATGGTTAAAGAGAAATTCTATTCCTTTTCCCATATTTCTACAATAAATTTTTAAAACTGAGTCTATTTTTTAACCTCTAGAGTGGTTTTACTCCTTAAATAAAAAAAAAAAATTTCATACATAAATAAAATATTGATTTTAATATTACAAAGTTAGGAAGGCAGATAGAGTAGATATTTAGCGAGGCCTTTAGGAGGCTTATTGTCGTCCCACTAAGATTGAAATTCACTAACACTGACATGTCCTCTCTGAACTCTGTGATTTTAATAAAGCTAATTAAGTCAAATACTTTAATGTGAACAACAACAACATCTGAGATTTCGTCAAGAAAACTAATGCCAATAGTTGCGAACCTTTCCCTGTACAAACATTCTTCAGCCTCCTGGCAACTTCTACAGTAGTCTTTGTATGGCATCCCTAGTCGAGCGGCGTGTCTACCACTTTTAGCACTTCTATTAGAGTTCTTACGTATTTTTTATTAAATTTCAATAACTTGCATGTGCGACCCACTTTCAATCCTGGCCACGTCGGTTTGCTAATTGAGCACGTCTGTAATTGTTTCCAGCGGTATTCAGTTATTTCCTTGATATGATTATCCTGGATATAATTGTAAAGTGGTGGCTAATCTCTGTAGTTGATCTGCCTCACAGTATCCCGGATATCCCTGTATCCTTGAATCCATTGCAGATTTATCGTGTAGCATGATGTTATCTCTGCCAGCAGATCAATAAATTTTTTCACTATCTTCGATGTCATCCTGAGCGACTTCAGTGATTTCAGAGCTGCTTGGCTACCCCTGTATATATAACATAAATATTTTTTGTAGTAAGAACACTCTTTGTCTCTTTTTAATTACAGCGATCTCTGCCTGCAGTGATCATTTTGACGAAAAGACAGTGCCTTCTGCTTGATTTTCTAATTTGGGTTCATCCATATAATTGGAAACCCCACTGCCTATGTCTACTTCCTCCTTATACCAATCTTTTCTGGAGAGGAAGACAATATTGAAGGACGAATTTAAATTTATTTCTAGAAATTTTGCGAAAATCCGTAATATTGGGAAAAAAGAGTTAGTGGCTTCGTTCAGCTTGATTGCCGACTTCCGGGGCAGTTGCTTGTTGTCTAAGAACCGCTCTGACATTAACTACTTATTTTAAATAAAAAATATGTGAAGAATTTTTATATCTTTTAAATGTTTTCAAAAATCCAGTATTATATTCTATTACAATATTCCAACCCCTGATAGAGGACTTCATTGAGTGTATGCCTTTCATGAAGTATCAGTCTTAACAAATATTTAGCCGAGGAAAGAGATATGTCTATGTCATATGCTGAGTTTACCAGGGTTGTTATTGTTCCCTATGCGATCAGCTCATCGGTTTAAAGGTCCGCAGTAGTCTAACTGCAGCGTCTCTTCACCAGAGGTGCGGCTGCGAGCGGGCGTCAATCTTGAAGCAAGTGGCTCGCTTTAATTTGTGGGCTGGGTTTGGGACCCGCTATGTAGAAACCAACTCCAAATCAAATTTATAAAGCCTCGTATGAGATACCCGGTTCAGATGCCGACCCCCACAAATGTTTAATGATCACGATTTGAGGGTATGCACCTGGAATGTCCGGTCCCAGTAAGGTGCCGCTGCCCAGATGGTTGATATCGTCGCTAAACTAAAGGCCAACATCACCGCCGTCCAAGAAATGGGTGGATAGGACTAGGACGGAAGCTTATGACATCTACTAGAGCGGCCATATAAAGGAGCGCAAATTTGGTGTCGGATTTGTAGTGGGAGAGAGGCCTTTCATCGAGTACTGGCATTCACCGGAGCAGACTCTTGTAGGACTCAGAGGGGTGATCTCATGACTGAATTTATGGCCCTCTTCAGCCTGCTGATTGGCTGTGAAAATGAAAGAATGGATATTTTTATTTTCAATGAGAAATACATTCGGACGTGTGGACATTCTATGCCGAGATGGGTCCCCATTTAGAAAAATTAATTTTCTATAATTTTGGATCGAACTTATAAACTTTTGTATGGCAGTGTGTAGTGCTAACTACTGGCCTATGGCGGCCAACAGCTTAGACTGGTATGCAATACAAATAGTATGCATTGGGTATCGAGTTCTCAGATTTCAGTTCAGTATTTTTTGAATGAACTGTCACCGCAATCAAGATTTATTAAGTCAACTAATTATTGAATAGAATTAAAAATTATTAATTTATTAAACGTTCATACCCATTGGGCACTATAAAAATATAATATATGTTTATACGTGTACTGATAATTAATTTTGTCTTTTGCCCATAATTTATTAAAGCAAAAAATTTAATTGTTGATACTAAATCTAAAATTGCAGTGACACTAAATTTTAATCGATATGCTCAATTTGTGCACACACTTGTGTACATACATACACGCATATACTTGTTGTTGCTAAAAAGGCGTTGAGCTTTCAAAATTGGCTGATGTGGGCTAAAAATATGCCCTGGAGGCTAGAATAACGCACGCACAAAATATGTAAGAAATTGCGCCGTTATTGTGATGGTTGTTACCGAAGGTGTTCGTAAATATGTTTACGCGTAAATGTACACTTGTGTGTGGTGTAACCACGCGACGCACGAAATTGCCGCTCAACTCGAGCTCCTTTGGGTGGCGCATTTGATAGATGCTTGTGCAATGCGGCTAACGCAAAGGAGTTGTGATTAAATGGGCGGAAATTTGTGGATTAAATAATATGCAAATGATGGATCGTATACACATTTTTTCGCTTGTGTGTATATGCGAAAATTACTAAATAAATATGTAGGAATTACATTTTTTTTAATTTAAATAAATTGAGTATTTCATTAGAATTTATGCTATATTTTATTTTATTTTTTCACCTTTTTTAGTTGACTTAATTTAAAATTTATTTTATTATATAGTATTTTATTTCAGGCAGAGAAAACTATGAAGAGCTTGAGAAACTAGGACGGAGGTAATGGTTGAAAATTCTATGAAAAAATGCGCCGACTTATAGAATATTTCATGAAGCTTGCTGAGTGGCAGTGAAAATAAAATCCCAATCGATGACATCGGTATAGACCCGTAAAGATTCTCCATCGACCGACTTTTAGAACATTCGAATCGCGATTGACCGCATAAAGAACAACAAAGCGGCGGGAGATGATAGCTTACAGATTAAGCTATTCAAATATGATGCGAAAAACCGGTAGAGTGCATGCATCAGTTTCTTTGTAGAAACTCTTCGAACTAAAGCATGTCCGAAAATCGAAATCTGCGTTGCGCCAATTAAGCCTCCTCAATATCGCTTATTAGGTATCATTGAGCGTTCTGTGTAAAAGATTAAAGATAATCGTGATTGGAACTTATCATGATAGATCTGACAAGTCTATATTTAGAATGTGTTAAATCTTAGAAAATACCCGAAAAAAGGTATCAACACACACCACGAAATTTTAGATTGAGTAGGTAATTAAAAATACGCCCTCTCTCGACGAACAAAAGGCAAAGTCTACAACTAACTCATCTGTACAACATATACGACGCCATTGATATAGTTCGTCGTTCGTTATGGGCAACTTTTTATTTCATTTTATTTATTTTATTTTAATTAACCTTATTTTCGTTTTATTTAAGGGGTTACATACGTCCAGCAGCACCAAAAATGCGCTAAACCAAAAACTGTTTTCAGAAGGAATAACAATAGAAATAAATATAAAGAAATTTTATACAATGTTTATTGGTACTTAAAGTTTATAAAAAAATGTATTTTAATTTTTCTTTACAAAAATTAGTACATAAAATATCACGTGACCCAAAGTACAATGAAAAAAAAGTTGCTCCACGGTCTGCATCATTTATCCTTGGAATGTTGATGGATCTGTAAGAATAAAAAAAATTCTTGTAAAATGAAGTTGTAGTTATAGTCTGTCGAGCCGAATTTTTTAATTTCGAAAAATTTTCCAATTTACGGAATTTAGAAAAAAAGTATGCGTTTTACGTCATAAATGTCACACTTTAATTATGTTCATAAAATGTTTTAATAAAAATATCTAAAATACGGCTCGACAGACTATAGAGAAAACATTTTCGAATATTTAAAAAAAAATCGCATCAAAAAATGTTAAAAACTGTATGAATTATCATGCAGACCGTGCCGGGAAAAGTAGTTTCGAGAAAAACGCGTTTAAACTTTCATATGCCTCAAACGAAGGACAGCTACCTGTGTGCATTAAACTCTCGTCGGGCGGTCTGATTTTCTACCATAACTTTGTATCAATGGGGAATTTTTACAATCGACTTTCACAGAAATACGCCTAAAACTATAAAAAATAATAACCTGTAAAAAAAAATCGATTTTTTGAAAATTCTGGACGTATGTAACCCCTTAAATTAATTTAATTTAATTTTTTATCTTTTATCATGTTTTTATTATTTTATTTCATTTGATTTTATTTTTTTTAATTTACTTTTTAATTTAAATATTTTCTTTTTTGTTTATGTTGTTTATTTATGTCTAACATTATTTCCTCATTTTGATTTATTTTTCATTTTTCGTTTATTTTAATTTTAGTAATTTTTTTATTTAATTTAAATCGGTTTTATTTAACTTTATTTTATTTATTTGATTTGACTCCACTTTGATTATTTTAACTAAATTTTTGTTTCATAGTTTTATATTTAATTCTACTCAATTTATTTTATTTTTTTATTTTTTATTTTATTTTATTTTAATTTTTTTTATATCAGCTTATTTTATTTATTTATTTTTTTGTTTATATTAATATTTTTTATTTATTTTAATTTATTTTATTTCATTTAATATACATTTATTTTATTTAATTTCATCTGTTTTATTATATTTAATTCATTTTTTTTTAATGTTGTTTTATTGTATGTTATTTCATCGAATTCGATGCGATTTAATTTTGTTAATTTATTTTCATTTCATTTAGTTTTGTATTACAGCTTAATATTTTATATTATTTAAGTTTTTTTAATTTTTTGATTAAAATGAACTAAAATTTTATATTGTTTTGCTTTTTAAATTATTTTATTTATTTTATTTTTGTTTTACTGCCTTTCATTTATTTAATTTGAATTAATATTAATTAAAATTATTAAATTAATTTAGTTTTTATATATTTTTATTCCATGTCATGTAATTTTTTTATATTTATGGTAATTACTTGCTTTCTCATTTATTTTACTTACTATTATTTAAAACATATTATTGTATTTTATTTTAGTTATTTCATATAATTTTTTTTGTTTTATTTATATTTATTAAATTTTTTTATTTAGTTAAATTTTTTAAATTAATATAATTTCTTAATTATATTTTATTAAGTTTGTTTATTACGTACAACTTAAATTTTGTATTTTTTATGTCTAACATTGTTTTAGTTTATTTCATCATTTTGATTTATTTTACATTTTTAATTTATTTTTATTTTATGTAAATTGGTTTTGTTTCAGTGTATTTTATTTATATGATTTAATTCCTCTTTGATTATATTAACTAAATTTTTGTTTCATTTTTTCATACTTAATTTAAGTTAATTTCATATTTTATTTTATTTCATTTTATTTTCGTAGAGTTTATTTTATTGTTTGGAGTTTATTAAGTTTTATTTTATTTTCTTTTATTTTATTTTTTTTATTTTTTATTTATATTAATATATTTTAGTTTAGATAATTTTTTTTATTTATTACATATAACAACTTTTTTTTATTTTTATATTTAACTTAAATTTATTTAAATTTTTTTATTTTATAGTGATCTTTTTCTTTATTAATTTTTTATTACATTTAATTCAACTTAATCTTATTACATTTTATTAAATTAAGTCTTGTTATATTTCACACTATTTTATTAGTTTCATTTTATATGAATTTAATTTATGTATTATAATTTTATATATTTAATTTGTAATATTTAATATTTAAATGTTATAACGTTTTTTATGTTATTTTATTCTTCTTATTTTCTTTGCACTTATTTAATTTTTTTGTTTTAATATTATGTTGTTTTGATTTGTCTATTTATTTTTTTTTTATTTAATTATATTTTTTTAATTGTTTTTTGGATTTGCCTTTTTTGTTGTTTTTTCTTCATTTAATTTTATTCTCTTCAATTGTTTTCTCGCATTTTATCATATTTTATTTTATTCTATTTTATTTTGTTTTCTAATTTTCTTGTAATATTTCATTTTTATTTCTATTTTAAGTAATTTTATTTTATTTAACGGTTCATTTTGTTTCTTAATTTTTTTTTATATTATATCTTTTTCTTTTTATTTTAATTAATTTTATTTTATTTAACGGTGTAATTTAATTTTATTTTGTTTCTAATTGTTTTAAATTATTTTATTTTTATTTTTATTAATTTTTTACTGTTATTCGGTGCAATGAGTCCCGCTTAAGGTTTGAAATCAAAATTTGCTACATTCAAGTAATTTGAATTTTTTTCCAACACCTGCAGTTCTCTACGTACATATTTACATATTTGTAGGCCAATGAAAGCATGTAAAAAATGCGGATGCTATAACGACAACGCCACACATGCACATACCATATATACATACATATGCAGGTAACAAGCAATTATTATTGTCGCCGAACTGGTTCATTTAAAATCATTTTCCCGCAAACGACACTTGTCAATTTAGTGCAACACAATTGCTATATTTATCTGCCATGTGGCCGCACCTACGCCCACTCCGGTGATGTCGCATGATCGCGTGCAAATATTGTCATATACATACAATACACGTATGTTAGTTGAGTTGTTTTGAAATTATTTTTAATGAAAAAAAAATTGTTTGGCTGTATGTACGTAACACATGAGTTGGAAATGTTAATTGCTTTGTATACATTTGCCTTTGCCTGATAAATTAATGTTTCAGTTTTATAAAATAGAAAAATATAAATGGGAAAATTAAGTTCTCGTCTCGTCTCAGGCAGAATCGCTTGCAGCTCATGAAACTACTTTGGATTTATATGCATTCCTGGTCCACTTTAGATAATTCCACAAAATTAATTACTCTGTTATGACTTTTAATAGTGAATTATATTTTTTGAGAAAAAAAGCGGGAACAAAGAAAGTAACACCAACAAAAACATGCTATTTATTACACTCTTAAGACAAATAAACCATAATTACTCCAACAATGTGATGATCTCATTAAAGCGCAAAAATTAATAAAGCAGCCTATTGATTTCAGCCACATTGTGCAGCGCTAGCGACAAAGAAAGGAAAAAGGCAAACAAACAACAACAACCGACGACGATCATATTAAACAAGTAATCGACACTCGCTGCAACGTTAGTGGCAGAAGGAATGCAATTTATGAAAAAAGATGGCAAAAATGTACAACTCGTAAAGTGCTTAGAGATGTACTGTGCGTAGCAAAAAAATCGATAACAATACCAAATATATAAACACTAGCACACCGTTCACTAGAATGTGGGGTTGAACTGCTGGTGCTTTCGGTTAGTCTTTATTTAAACATATTTACCTGCTCCGTGTATAACTTTTCTATTATATAATATAAACATCGCGTATACAATTGTTAAAATTATTTATCGAGCATGAATTAATGCTGGAATTAATGAATATTTTTATATAAAATTAAAAATTATTTTATGCCTTTGTGAAAATAAAAAATTGGGATATTTTTTAATCAAATATCGATCGTGCGAAGGAATTATTGATAAATTTCTTACATCACTATGTGTCAATATACTAGTTTTTTTTTGTTTTGTCAGAGATGGAATTAATGATTTTTTTATATTTACTATTAAAAATTATTTTATGACTTCGTTTAAATAAAATTTGGGATATATTTGAATAAATTATCGATCATTTAAAGAAATGATCGATAAGTTTCTTGTATCACAATGTTGTCAATAAACTAGTTTTCTTAATATCACAATGGTCATAAAATAATCATTAATAGCATAGCATCAATAGTCGTAAAAGAAAATTGTAGTAAAAAGTGGCAGCAATTAATTGTTGACTGTTATTTTGTTGCGTATTGTTAGTAATGCAACTCTGTTTGACAGCATTCTTCGCACAGCATTGGTGATAATAAATGTACTTAATATGTGTTTAGATATTTATGTTTGTCCAGATGTATTCGTTACGAGCAACAAGGCAATTGAGCAATTTCTAATAAATATTTATGCTTCTTTTTTTTTTAAATAAATGCGAAGAGACGCATAAATAGGCTTCGTGAGTTTTTTCCCAAAAAAAAAACCGTTAATATTAAACGCGAATACATTGCCAACAAATATAAGACTTTAAGTGTAATCATACTAATATTAAAATAAATCTTTATAAAGGCTTAAGATTTCCTAGATTTCCGTACTCCGCTTGTAAGTATTCTGATGTTTTAGAGAGTAATAGAATTACTTAGGAAAGAAATATTTGGGTGATTGGAATATTTAGATCCTTTGCGCGTCTTTAACAAATGTGCGTCAATTTGGTATACTTTCGTATAAATAAAAACATTTTTTTTCATATAAATAACCAAAAAATATATTGCTAAACAAAACAAAATATTTTGCATCAACATACATAAATAAATAGTTTATAAATAAATGAGTGAAGAAAAAATAAATCATTGAAATTTCAACAGATTAAAAACAAAATACCGATTGCTGCAACCCAAATGTTTTGTAAATTGCTGACATTTAATTGCTCAACTGCAATTGGCAATAGAGGCGGCGCCTGTCGCATCAGCCTAAGGCCAAGCACAGACTGAAACGATGAGATGAACGAAGGAAAACTAAAAAATAAATAAATAAATAAATAAAATAAAATAAAACAAAATAAACAAAAATAAAATAAAATAAAAAATCAAAATAAAAGAAAATAAAATAAAATAAAATAAAATAAAATAAAATAAAATAAAATAAAATAAAATAAAATAAAATAAAAAAAAAAAAATAAAATAAAATAAAATAAAATAAAATAAAATCAAATAAATTAAAATAAAACAAAATGAAATAAACAAACATAAAAAAGTAAAACTAAAAAATAAAATAAAATAAAATAAAATAAAATGAAATAAAATAAAATAAAATAAAATAAAATAAAATAAAATAAAATAAAATAAAATAAGACAAAATAAAATAAATTAAAATTAATCAAAATAAAATAAAATCAAATAAAATAAAATAAGATAAAATAAAATAAAATAAAATAAAATAAAATAAAATAAAATAAAATAAAATAAAATAAAATAAAATAAAATAAAATAAAATAAAATAAAATAAAATAAAATAAAATAAAATAAAATAAAATAAAATAAATTAAAATAAAACAAAATGAAATAAACAAACATAAAAAAGTAAAACTAAAAAATAAAATAAAATAAAATAAAATAAAATGAAATAAAATAAAATAAAATAAAATAAAATAAAATAAAATAAAATAAGACAAAATAAAATAAATTAAAATTAATCAAAATAAAATAAAATCAAATAAAATAAAATAAGATAAAATAAAATAAAATAAAATAAAATAAAATAAAATAAAATAAAATAAAATAAAATAAAATAAAATAAAATAAAATAAAATAAAATAAAATAAAATAAAATAAAATAAAATAAAATAAAATAAAATAAAATAAAATAAAATAAAATAAAATAAAATAAAATAAAATAAAATAAAATAAAATAAAATAAAATAAAATAAACAAAAATAAAATAAAATAAAAAATCAAAATAAAAGAAAATAAAATAAAATAAAATAAAATAAAATAAAATAAAATAAAATAAAATAAAATAAAATAAAATAAAATAAAATAAAATAAAATAAAATAAAATAAAATAAAATAAAATAAAATAAAATAAAATAAAATAAAATAAAATAAAATCAAATAAATTAAAATAAAACAAAATGAAATAAACAAACATAAAAAAGTAAAACTAAAAAATAAAATAAAATAAAATAAAATAAAATGAAATAAAATAAAATAAAATAAAATAAAATAAAATAAAATTAAATAAAATAAAATAAAATAAGACAAAATAAAATAAATTAAAATTAATCAAAATAAAATAAAATCAAATAAAATAAAATAAGATAAAATAAAATAAAATAAAATAAAATAAAATAAAATAAAATAAAATAAAATAAAATAAAATAAAATAAAATAAAATAAAATAAAATAAAATAAAATAAAATAAAATAAAATAAAATAAAATAAAATAAAATAAAATAAAATAAACAAAAATAAAATAAGATAAAATAAAATAAAAAAAATGAATCAAAATAGATTTAATTAAAATAAAATAATATAAAATGAATAAATAAAATAAAATAATAAAATGGAATGAAATAAGATAAAATGAAATAGCACGACAGTTTTGCCAGACTTTGTCTGTTTATCTACTTCTCGGCTCACTACGAACGCAGCCTTACAGTTACAGCTGGTATTGAACAGTTAAAAAAGCAACGACAACAGCAGAAATCAGTTAATTGATTGACGTCAATGTATGCCAATCAAACATTTATTTGTTTTCCGTTTATTGTTATTGTTGCGCTCGAATCGTTATGATATTGTTGTTGTTGGTGCTAGTATTGTTGATGACACAATTTGTTTTTTTGTTTTTAATTTGTATTGGTGCTAATACTCTTCCTCTTTTCGTCTCTTAGGTCGTTGAGTAATGTATGACATAAGTCGATTTTCTCCAAAGCTAGAATCTTCTCTCTATCACGCCAGACTGAAACATTCCAAGTTATGCAGATTACGTACATCACGAAACGACACGCTAGGAATGTCTCCCATAGAGAGTTTTAGCCTGTGAAAAACGCTGTCCAGCCATAAATCAATGGAACTCCGCTAATATTTTTAAACGTTCTCTGACCTTAAAATTCTTAGTCCTCTAGTGACTTCTTTCTTTCTTCTTTCGTGACTTCTTTAAAATCTTCTTAAGTCTCTATTGCAATATGGGTCTTTATTCGTATACACATATGTACATATGCATGTAGGATTTGCTGAATTACTTTTAATTGTTAACGATAAAAATTTTAAAACCTTGTTTTTATTTTCCAAACAAATAAAAGCAGAAATGTCATTAAACAAAATGTAGACACAACAGTGATTACTCAAATGACTAAATGGTCCACCCAATGACTAAATGACCAAATAGTCTATATGGTAAATGGACAATTAAGTTTGTCGTTAAATTTTACAACTGGAGAAATATATGAAAAAGGACAATAATAATTTATATGAAAAAGAATGAAACAAAACTGTTTGGTAGTTAAAACGAAGAAAAAAATAATAAAAATAAATAGTAAAAAATGAGAAGTGAAGAATAAGTACTCAACAATGAACCCACAAACATTTGACGGTTTTGTTGAGCAGTAAGCCATGCATAGCAAATTGTGTGCAACACTGTGACGTTGCAACAAAACTATTAGCAACAATAAATAGTGGGTGAAATCAAAAGAAGCTGAAAATTTCATAAAAATGCTGTGTTCAGAGAGGCAACTAATTGTCCATTTAAGCCTTAAATGCGTAGTTAACTAATGGACTGTTAACTGTTAATTAATATTTCGTTATCAAGTACCCCTTATTCAGTGAGAAGAGTGCATGAGCACGATGCAAAAAAAAAAAAAACTGAAAAAAATATCGAATTGATTTTCACATATTTCTTTGTCAAACGTCTCCAAGCGGATTGATCCTGATCGAAATTTGGTTGTCTACAGAACTAGATTTATCAAGTTGTCTTCGGATCGAAAAACATGCAACCGGATCAATCATTTTGTGATAGACGGAGGACATGTCTCCAGTGCACTAGAATCCGAGGACAAATCAAATCAAATTAAATGAAATTGCGACGAACATTGAACATTGCCCCAAATCCCGATATTGTGGTAGCAGGGAAACGCATCCTCCTCTGTGCAAAGAAGAATACCAGTCAACAAACACAAGGAAAGTTCTTGCTATCTGAGAGCACTCCTGAACTTCTCGATATAAGGCAGCGGCTTTCCACGCTCCCTAAATACAGCTACAAGTGAAACTATTGGCTTTAAAGAATACACGATAGTACGATGAGGAGGATATTAAAAGTTGAGGAAATAGGCGAGATGTATTTGTAGACAGAAAATTAAGAGACCGAAAGGCGTAATTATGAAGAGCTGTTTCACAGGGATAAGGTTAAAAAATTATTTTAAAAAATGCGGCGACTTAGAGAAGATTTAAAAAGCGGTCATGTATTACCCAATGAGGTGATCTGGCGACTGTTCCCCGAGTATAATGAATTTATGACGGAAGCCCTTCTCCTGGCTGATAAATGGCAGTGAAATGGTAAATTCGATCTCCAACAGATAACCAAGACCGAAAAAAAAAAAAATGAAAAAAAATAAAATAAAATAAAATAAAATAAATTAAAACAAAATAAAATAAAATAAAATAAAATAAAATAAAATAAAATAAAATAAAATAAAATAAAATAAAATAAAATAAAATAAAATAAAATAAAATAAAATAAAATAAAATAAAATAAAATAAAATAAAATAAAATAAAATAAAATAAAATAAAATAAAATAAAATAAAATAAAATAAAATAAAATAAAATAAAATAAAATAAAATAAAATAAAATAAAATAAAATAAAATGAAATAAAATAAAATAAAATAAAATAAAATAAAATAAAATATAAAATAAAATAAAATAAAATAAATTAAAATATAATCAAATGAAATCAAATAAAATCAAATAAAATAAAATAAAATAAAATAAAATAAACAAAAATAAAATAAAATAAAATTAAATGAAATAAAATAAAATAAAATAAAATAAAATAAAATAAAATAAAATAAAATAAAATAAAATAAAATAAAATAAAATAAAATAAAATAAAATAAAATAAAATAAAATAAAATAAAATAAAATAAAATCAAATAAATTAAAATAAAGCAAAATAAATTAAAATGAGACAAAATAAATTTAATTAAAATAAAATAATATAAAATGAATAAATAGAATAAAATAATAAAATGGAATGAAATAAGATAAAATGAAATAGCACGATAGTTTTGCCAGACTTCGTTTGTTTATCTACTTTTCGGCTCACTACGAACGAAGCCTTACAGTTACAGCTGGTATTGAACAGTTAAAAAAGCAACGACAACAGCAAAAATCAGTTAATTGATTGACGTCAATGTATGCCAATCAAACATTTATTTGTTTTTCGTTTATTGTTATTGTTGCGCTGGAGTCGTTGTGATATTGTTGTTGTTGTTGGTGCTAGTATTGTTGATGACACAATTTGTTTTTTTTTTTTTTTTAATTGTATTGGTGCTAATACTCTTCCTCTTTTCGTCTCTTAGGTCGTTGAATAATATATGACAAAAGTAGATTTTCTCCAAAGCTAGAATCTTCTCTCTATCACGCCGGACTGAAACATTCCAAGTTATGCAGTTTACGTACATCACAAAACGACAGGCTGGAATGTTTGCCACAGAGAGTTTTAGCCTGTGAAAAACGCTGTCCAGCCATAAATCAAGGGAAGGCAACTCCTAGAGGGAACATAAACGGTGCTAATATTTTTAAACGTTCTCTGACCTTAAAATTCTTAGTCCTCTAGTCACTTCTTTCTTTCTTCTTTCGTGACTCCTTAAAAATCTTCTTAAATCTCTATTGCAATATGGGTCTTTATTCGTATACACATAGGTACATATGTATGTAGGACTTGCTGAATTACTTTTAATTGTTAACGATAAAAATTTTAAAACCTCGTTTTTATTTTCCAAACAAATAAAAGCAGAAATGTCATTAAACAAAATGTAGACACAACAGTGATTACTCAAATGACCAAATAGTCTATATGGTAAATTGACAATTAAGTTTGTCGTTAAATTTTACAACTGGAGAAATATATGAAAAAGGACAATAATAATTTATATGAAAAATAATGAAATAACAAAGGCATTACTCAAAACCGTTTGGTAGTTAAAACGAAGAAAAAAATAATAAAAAGAAATAGTAAAAAATGAGAAGTGAAGAATAAGTACTCAACAATGAACCCACAAACATTTGACGATTTTGTTGAGCAGTAAGCCATGCATAGCAAATGTGCAACACTGCGACGTTGCAACAAAACTATTAGCAACAATAAATAGTGGGAGAAATCAAAAGAAGCTGAATTTTTCATAAAGATGCTATGTTCAGAGAGGCAACTAATTGTCCATTTAAGCCTTAAATGCGTAGTTAACTAATGGACTGTTAACTGTTAATTAATATTTGGTTATCAAGTACATACCTATACCCCTTATTCAGTGAGAAGAGTGAAAAACTGAAAAAAATATTAAATTGATTTTCACATATTTTTTTGTCAAACGTCTCCAAGCGAATTGATCCTGATCGAAATTTGGTTGTCTCCAGTACTAGATTTATCAAGTTGTCTCCGGATCGAAAAACATGCTACCGGATCAATCATTTGTGATAGACGGAGGACATGTCTCCAGTTCATTATAATCCGAAGACAAATCAAATCAAATTAAATGAAATTGCGACGATATAACATTGCCCCAAATCACGATATTGTGGTAGCAGGGAAACGCATCCTCCTCTGTGCAAACACAAGGAAAACTCCAGCTGTCTGAGAGCACTCCTGAACTTCTCGATATAAGGGAGCGTCTTTTCACGCTCCCTAAGTACAGCTACAAGTGAAACTATTGGTTTTAAAGAAGGTCCAAAGAATACACGATAGTACAATGAGGAGGAAATTAAAAGTTGAGGAAATAGGCGAATTGTATTTGTAGACAGAAAATTAAGAGACCGAAAGGCGTAATTACGAAGAGCTGTTCCCCAGGGATAAGGTTAAAAAATTATTTTAAAAAATGCGGCGACTTAGAGAAGATTTCAAAAGCGGTCATGTATTACCCAATGAGGTGATCTGGCGACTGTTCCCCGAGTATAATGAATTTATGACGGAAGCCCTTCTCCTGGCTGATAAATGGCAGTGAAATGGTAAATTCGATCTCCAACAGATAACCAAGACCGAATGGCACCCCCCTGCGACCCTGCGGGATAGGGGTTCAAGAATTTTCCCGTAAAATCCTGTGGTATATATCGGATTTTTATCCGGCCAAGGACTGTTACTCTCGCAATATTCACTAAAAACTACTTTGGGGAATATTTTTGCGGTTACAACAACAACAGCAACAACCGATTAACAACTGCCCGCCTGAAGAACAAAAAATTGGCGAAAGCGAATGGCTTACAGACTGAGCTATTGAAATATGACGCGAAAACCGGTGTGCATGCATTTGCTTCTTTGGAGAATATGATCGAACGAATACATACCCTACGATTGGAACCTAAGTGTGCTCTGCCCAAGGCCTGCGCAGAAATAATCAACCCACAGCATCTATCCATCGGTTTTAAAGCTGATAGCAGGAAAAGGAGTCTTCTCTACGCCACTTTGTCTGAATTTGGTATCTCCGGAATTTATAGGACGCTGAGCAATATCAAAAGCTCGGCTCCAGATTCTTGGAGGATCTCTCCAACCCGATGGATATTAAATGAGGTTTTAGACAAGGGGATTCGTTGCGGTATGACTTTTTGAATTACAGCTGAATGAAGGTTTTCCTCTTCCTCTACTTTCACCGTCGGATGGTACTGCATCGAATCGAGTCAGAGTAAGGTAATGGAACGTCTATTCCATTCATCATCGATTGGGGTTTCGGACTCGCCATTTCCGGTCTGGAAACTTTCTGTGAGCCGCTGTATATTTTCGAAAAAATTTTGAGCATAACTCATGTCGGCCAGCTTCTCAAACTATTCATACTCACGTAACTCGGCTCCTTTCTTTTTTTTCTCCACATTCGTCCTGCTTCTCTCTTAAATTTCCGGTATCTATTCCACCCCGCATGTATTGCTAGGTTGGCAACTTGCTTTCTCTCCACTGCGGTATGGCGATCCTCATTGTATCTGCCGTTTTTCCGACCTTTTCGAAAACCGATAATTTCGACTACTGATGGGTGCTCTCAGAGAGCAGGAGTGCATGTTGAAAAAAAAACTGCTGGGCAGTCTGTTATGACTCCAGCTTTTTGAGACGTGGAACCTTTCTTGTATTTGTTGACGAGCATTCTTTACTGCAAATAGACTGGCGCGTATCTTTGCTGCTACGAGATAGTGGTCTGAGTCGACGTTGGGGTCTCGGAATGAACACTGCAGACATGTCTTCCGTCTACCATAATATGATCGATTTGGTTTTGAGTTTTCAATAGATCCGAAGACAGCCAATTAGCTTGATGAATTTTCTTATGCTGTAATATAGTACTACATACAAACATATTTCGGGCCTCGGCGAAGTCGATCAGCCTCGACCCATTTGGGGATGTTCCGTTGTGTAGGCTGAATTCTCCGACAGTTGGGCCAAAGATACTTTCCTTGCCCATCTTGGCATTAAAGTCGTCAAGCACAATTCTGAAGTCGTGCCGGATGTAGCTCTCATAAGTACGCACCAAAGCGTAATAAAATGCATCCTTGGTCTAATGGTCATCCTCTTCCATCGGGACGGGGACGCGAATCAGCGAAATGCTTTAAAAATTTTCTTTGATGTGAGTTGTAGCGAGTCGTTCATCCACTGGGGACGACGGCTGCTGTAGTATATGTCGCAAGGACCTACTCGTTTCCATTCTAGTAGTACTTGGAAAGATGGTGATGTCAGCCATTGTTTATTTCACATTTTTATATTGTGCCGTTTGCTTCGAAACGGACACCAGTTCGCAGCCGCACCTCTGGAGGACGGTCTCTGAAATTAGACTTGAGCAAACCCGTTAACGGAATATGTCCATTGAAGCTTCTTTTCTTTTAGCTGTGACTCAAGGCTTCACATGGGTTGGTTACCGCATTTTGTGCAAGGGATGCTCACGTTTCACCCTGGAAAAGCGGCGGTCCACTCGCCGCCGTGCACGTAAGACTAAACTTTTGACTTCTTCAGATATTTCTTTTCGACACTTGATCATTGCTAATTTAAGGATCCTTCCAAGAGTTTTAGAAATATTTATTTCTCTTTTATTCTTTACTCTAGCATAACCAAAGAGACTTACTATCGCTTAGCGGTATTAAGCCTTAAGGAAGTAGTTGATGAGAAAATGCTGTCATTATCACCAGTTTCTTTCTGTCACACCGCAAAATGCATAAATCAAAGCAAAGTAGAATCGGCAGTTGAGGGTGGCAAACAACAGAAACACAACAGGTTGCAGATGCCAATGGCTTTGGCCGTAGATGAGGAAGTTAACTAACAAACTAATAGTAGATCAACATGAGGAAACTCTAAAAATTAACATAAAAATACAAATAAATATTCTTAAGTATCTAACCATTTAAGAAATCATATTTTCAAAAGTGTTTGTAATAAAAAAGCGAAATCTAAAACTTTGTTGCCAATTCGCTACACTAACGGTGCTAAAGTAATACGTAACAGGAAATATATTTAAATCTTAAATACTTAAATATTATTTTTTTTATATATATACACATATACTCATTTACATGCATGCAACCACCTGCTCATAACAGTATAGATTTTCATGTCGGTAAACTCTTAAAAAAGATGAGTTGATGAAATGAAACAATGCAAGGAAAAGATGAAAGCATGAAAGCGAAAAACTCCCATCACTTATCCTTCATCTCCCTATAGATTCTGTCTTTTTACTTGCCGACAAGTTCGTATGTAAATCTAACTCATAAGTTTTCCGGCATTACCAAATCACTTTGCAATTATTCCAGTTGCGCTTCATTGCCATTTGCTGGTGTTATATGTAACAACAACATTCTTAAGATATTTTCAGAAGCTATTTTTTCGCAGTAGACAAGTAAATTCTTATTGCAGTAAGGGCTTTACGATTATTTAGCCATAAAATGTCCGATGCCTATTTGTTTAAACTCAGAAAGACACTCGGAATGGTTGACGTGCCCTGTCGAGGGGCGACACCAAAGAGAAAAAATAATTTTATAAAATTAATTTGCTCTAATTTTAGATTTAAAAAAACGGGTCTCTCATCCGAGGCTTATTTCGACCTTTAATTCGAGTATATTTTTCATGTGATGGGCCCCAAACCTTAAGCACAAACGCAGGGCAATTGTAATTCTATTTTCAGCTCGCCTATAAACGGATGTTTGTTAGCTACCCAGAAGACACTTGGTCTAAGGCCGGAAGTCGTAAGCTCTTTGATAAAAGAATTGACTTCCAGGTGAAAAACTTTCCTCACTTCCATGAACTTTTACACATGGCTCCATTTTCCAATCACTTTTGCCAATAGGTGCTACAAGGTAGTTGAAAATTAAAGTCCTCTTCCGACGAACCAAAACCTAACTCATCATTCCCGTCCTACTATATGGTGCAAGAGCTTGGACGATGTCGATATCGGATGAGTCGGGCATGGGGGTCTTCGAGAGAAAAGTTATGTAAACGATTTATTGTCCTTTACGAATAAGCTATGGCGAGGACGGCAGATGATGGAACGATGAGATGCACGAAATAAGAGACATCGGTTACGTTGATTAGGTCATGTCGTACGACGAAACAGCGAAAAGAAGTAACGAATGGCGTGCTACCGTTGATTCGGCTGTGACGACAATCCGTTTCAAATAACCCCACCAAGAATAGTCTAGCGGAGTTAAATAGCGTGGTATTAGAGACCAAGTCACAGTCTCACGATGCGAGATAGTGCCCTCACCAAAAGTGGCATGAAGTGCCGTAGGTAGTCTACATCAACATCCTCCTAGTCAGACACGATAAAAGTTATTGACTGTGGCTCTGTAGTGTTCCCCATTGATTGTCACGTGATGGTCCGTTTCGCTTTTAAAGAAATATGGACTAATAATTCCTTGATCAGTGATGTTTTGAGGATATTACGACGCCTCAATAATGCGGTTGCTTTCCCATTCGTACGTTCAGCTTCAAATCTTGTCCGAGTTGGATTTTGTAAGACCGAAAATCTGCAGACTCAAAATCCTTCATAAAGTGGATGGGCTCCACAGCACTGTACGGCGTTTCAAGTAACAGCTGTCAAAAATAAATAAAGAAGAGCTAAAAGATCACCCTTTATAGGTATATATACATATGCTTATACATTTAGCTAAATTGGTAAACATTAACTGAATTTTCTTAAATTCACACAGAATCCATAATTTTCGTTTTATTCTTGAAATTTTCTCCACTTTACTCATCTGCAATCGGCGCTAATAAGCGTTAAATCTCACACGCGCATGAGCGCCAGAGGTCAGCAATCGCATTATCTATGAGTAAGTGCACACATATGTATGTATATTTGTACCATTGTACTCTTGTAAATATTTATATACAATACAATGTGTTCAAAACACCTCAGGTCACACACTGTTTTGCTGGTTGCGTGCCAAAAAGTAGAGGAGGAAGAGAGAAAAAGGAAATAATGGAAATGCTAGGAAAGCAAACAATTGACTAAGTATGGGTTTTATAAAATTAGTAAAATTGTCGATTTTACACGCTTCACACGCTAATCTCCTGCTTGAGCAATAAATTCATGTCTTGAGCAGCGAAATGGGCAATCGTGCTTACATACATACATTTTTGTACATTAACATTGCTTCGTAAATATTTATGCATGTATTTTAGACTCAGAATTATAGTATATTTCTAGCGCTTGTATTGTGAATAAAACATATGTAGTGCTAAACTCAATTCCTACACTCTGGAACGTGAACGATCCAAGCAGATTAGAGCTGTGCTAAACCCAAACCAACTCGCCTAGCAAAATTTTGCGCTGGGTTTGGGATTCGCCGTGTAGAAACCAGCTCCAATTAAAAAGGTCAAAAATGTTTCGGATGAGAACTTCCATAACGGTCACTTCGAACGTAGAAATGACTACTTTTGGGAAGATACTGCAGCCCAGTTGGTTGATGTCTTCATAAAAACTAAGGTTGACAACTTCGCCGTTCAGGAATTGTAATGGCTGAACAGAACGGAAACGGATAGATTCTTGTGGCATATGTACCACAGCGGCCATTTAAATGACAGCGAATTTGGTGTCGAGTACACTATAAAGATACAAAAGGAATTATAGGTTTTTAACAAGTCCGCAAGGGGCACACGTACTCATACGTTGAAGATTGCTGTGACGTAGTAGAGTAAACTGGCCGACAGGAGTACTACTGGAAAATTCTACGAATGTATGTTGGGACTTACAGGAGGTTTCGAGCATACTCCCAAGGATTTGATCTAGTAGCGCATACCCAGAGTATACTGAATTTATAGAAAGAACACTTTCCCAGCCTGCTGTATGGCTGAGAAAATGAAACACCAAGAGATAGCGAACCGGATTCCCCAATCGATAGTGATGAAGAGATGTTCTATTAACTGATTATGAAGAAATTCGTATATTCATTGCCTGTCTGAAGAACAGCAGAGTGGCGGGAGCCTATGCATTGCATACTGTGCCCGAAGATTGGCACCTAAGTATGCTCTGCTCAATCCAAAAAAATGAGGACTCCACGGTCTGCGCTAATTACCTTAGGATAAGCCCCATATCGTATATAAGGTCCCATCGAGGAAACAATGTGGAAGACTAAAACCCACTGTCAGACACACTGATAAGACCTAATCAGTGTTGCTTTAGACCTGGATAATCTAGATTGATTGTCGATTTTAAAGCAGCCAGCGATCAGCTTGCTGGTTATGAGAAGCACTTACAAATCTGTCGCTTTAACAATGCGTTGAAATTCATTATAAAAATGATGATATCCTAGTCGAGACGGTTCGTAAAACTAAAATATTTAATATTATTTCGGTCGGCGTGTAGCACATTTCAATTATCTGTATTGGTGGAAAACATGGAGATGTTGGAACAAGTTAGTGATGTGATGCATAAAACATGTGCACTTCACTTAAGAACAACTGAGGATAATATTGCAGTGTAGCCCAAATTGTTGAAAAAAACCAATTCTTCCATTCTTTGCCGTTCTTTGGAATTGAGCATTACACAAACGTCATTACCGTACCGGCCAATCATCATCAACGTCGTGTGTTTGCTGATTTGGTTCTTGAAATACATGAAAATGATCCGGGATTTCATCGAAAAATCATCTTGACTGATGAGGCCCGTTTTGCACCTCGATGGGTACCTAGGTCAATAAGCAAAACTGTCGCATCTGAGGCTCGGAAAATCCAAGATTTGCTGTTGAAAAGCCTCATCATCCTTAACGTGTAACAGTTTGGCTTTAACACCGGTGCATTAGTTTATGGTTCGGCGGTGTCATTGTACCTTACTTTTTCGAAAATGAGGCGGTAGAAACCGTTACGGTGAAAATTTCAAAAAAAGGTTACGGTCCTGTAAGAGAAGCCGATCATTTATCTCAAAAAATGCCATTTTTCTTTGAATATCAAGGACATAATTCAGTAAATAAAGAGACAGCGGCTCTGGAGAAAGACTTTGGGTGCGTTCAGTTTCAGTTGGGTGAGCGCTTTTACTGAGCGATTCATTTTGATGAACAGACTGCTACATGCTACTTTAAATGTCAAAACGACCGCGATAACAACTGATTGTAAAGTTATTAAGTAACTTTTTTTATGCATGTTTACGTTTGCGCTATTATGTCTTATGCTGCAACTACCCACCTTACATACCTTCCGTCCATAACACCCGATTGGAAGAGTGATATGCATACACGAGTTATCGACGCTGCTGACAGTGGTGAAATGTTGCCAGCTGCAAGGGTGTTCGCATACTTTTCAACAAATTTATAATTTTCGTCAACAAATTTCATAATTTATATGTTCGAATATAAACGCCAGTCAAATATACAATATATACATGATCTATATGGTAATAAATAATTAATTACAAATTTAGTTTTCATTTATTTTGAAAAAACCTACGCATTTTCTTCAATTCTTTAATATTTCTTTAAAAAAGAATAGACTGGCAACATTACGGTTTTACGGGAAAAATCATATCGCCGCTGGTTTCTGCGGTACAACCGTCAGTAACGGCATGAGCAAGCGGTGACAACTTTTCCCTTAAAATGGCGCTGTCATAAGATAGGTTGCTATGGACAGAAGGTATGCAAGGTGGTAGTTGCAGCATTACTAAGCGCTAACTAATCATTGCGCTCAGCGTCAATTACATCTGAAGAAACTACAAAGCTTGTTGATTTCATGCCAAACAGACTGTTGAGGATACCTAAATCGTTACTGAAGTATTTTATTTTTAACAAACAAATATATAGAAAATAGTCCATAGCAAAATGTTATGCAAAAATGCTCTACTGTAGTACCTAATTAGTTTAAAATAAACAAAAAAGAAATTAAAAAAAAATTTCTGGCTTTTATTTTGTGATGTATTGAAAAGAAGTACTTAAGGAGCTTAGGCTTATGACAGTTAATGTATGTATGTATGTAGATATAAATATGCACTCTGAACCAAAGTAATATTTAATTTCATCACAGAATATCTATGGTAAGTAAATAGGTAAGCATATTCATAACTGTATTTACATAGATGACAGCACTGATGCCGCTTATCACATACATACACATGTGAACATGTATGGTATATACATATAAACACATAAGTACGTCATGGTTGATTCCAACTGTGATTGCATTAATGCTCCAGCTGTGCTATTGCAATGGGAAGAACAAGAGGTATAAGAGAGAGGTATAAAGAGAAAAATAAAAAATAAAAAATTCAGTCAAAGTGCCGTTGTAATACAATAACATGACTACGTGCCACACGTTAACATATTCATATGTGAAGGCAAAATTACCTACATAAATAAATATATACCTACATACATACACGTATGTATATAAATATATAAGTAAGTATTGTACAATAACATTTACAAATCAGCGTGTTGCACGAACGACACATATGCAATAATAAGAAAAACAAGAAAGATAGAAAAAAAAAATCACATAAAGAAATCATAAAAATTTGCAAACAAAAATTGTAGAGAGAAAATCAAAGAAACCTCAAAATAAGTGTGTCCAATCAGACAAACAAAATATGAGAAAAATACTATTAAACTGTAATAGAGGAAAGTGTATACATATGTATGTACATACCTACTAGTATATAGGCGTATGTGTGTGTGTGTATTAAAAACATGGTCATCGCAATCAGAAAACAAACTTATATTTTCTCTTACATGCATATGAAAGGATAATGCTTTGTACATTTTGCCTTTCCTATTGTTCTTTGTAGTGTTTTATATTACATACATACATACATACATACATACATACATATGTGCATATATATGTATGTATCATATGCATGCACTATCATTGATATTGGTTGGTAAAATGTTTTGCAACGTTTGTCATGTGGCATGCCACGCGCATGCTGAGCGTATTGTGTTTTATGACAACTTACACCTGGCGCTTGCATGGATTTATGTGTTATATGTGCATATGTACTACGTGTATGTATGTTGTATGTATTTTGAGTGGTGGAGCAGGCAATACATAAGTAAATGACAAACAATGCGGCATTAGAATTTATTAGCTATAATTAGTTTTTCGCTAATGATTACATGCTAGAGAATGGACATTTTAATAAAGAGTGTGCAGTTGTTTTCTTAAGAGCCTATTTCAACGTATTTAAGTTAAAAAAAAACACAGTGCGTATACGTAATTTTAATTTATTTATTAAATTTGTTAAATATTAGTAACATATGATTCTTGTGATCCGTATCTCGCGTTCTATAACTGCGATTGGATTATGTTAGATAGCGTTAAAAAGATGAGATTTTTTCTGAATAAGAAAATGGAGGAAGTGTTGATCACTTAACTCAGTAGTGTTTGAGCGTATAACAAAGATGGCTCTCAGCAAACAGAAAATACGCCATATTTTGAAATTTATCTTCGATAAAGGCGAAAAACTACCTTAAGTCAGACAACTGAAGATTTGAATAGTGTTTATGGTCCTGATACTGTAATAGTCAATCATGCACAATTATGGTTTTGTCGATCTAGTTTTGATGTAAAAGATGCTTCACTGTGTGGAAAGCCATTTATCGATGGAAACAATGGAAATCGTCAAGTCTGATCAGCAAACAGTTTGGAACCACTTGAAAGAGGCCCGGATACACAAAGAAGTATGTAAGCGTGCCTGATGGATCGAAATTCCATCTGGTAATCGCTGCTGAATCGATACTTTTCTGGAGCGGATGGATCAGTTATAGTAATGTCAAATGGAACCGATCGTGGTCGAAGGGCAGTGAGCCGGCATAAATGGTCTCCAATTCAGGTTTGACGGCCAGGAAGGTTTTGTTGTGTGTTTGCTCCTCTATGGTCAAATTATTAATTCGGATCTGTACGATAACACACATCGATAATGACTCGACAGAAGCTCTGATAGCTTGGTTGGGTGGTACTTATTCAGCAATCTTATGGAACGCATCTCGCGCCAAGCGATTACCACCTGTTTATGGCAATCGATTGTCCCTAACCTCCACACACCAATAGTACGCACCAAATGAGAAGATGAAAATTTCATCTGGGATACACGAAGAAATCTGCTCGATGGGTACTACGGATTTCCCAAGAAGTTTCACAATCAATACTGGTAATTCTACGCCGATTATGTTAGTGGCGAATATTTTTTTGAAGAATAAATTAATAATAGTTGAAATTTATTTATTTTTTTCATACCTATTTTATACATGTATACAGTAAACATGTAGCGCTTGATTATAAAACAAATAAAATGTTAGCAGCGCGATAAAAAAGATTTCCAGCAATATGTTGCATGCCACATGTGGCATAAACGTGTGGCTTCTGTGATGGCGTGTTGCGGTAATATCGGTCGCGTGGGGTAATAACATGCGCGTACAATACATACATACGTATGATTCGCTGGCTGAGAAATGTAAATAATAAACAATAAAAATAAAAAAAAAATAAAACAACAAAAAGAAAAATAAATAAATGAATAAAATAAATATTACAACAACCAAAACAATGTTCAACGAATTATATGAGAAAAACACTATAATCACATGTTTTGGCCCAATTATTTATGCATATCACAACAACAAATATAAAGGAATTTATGGAGTTGAGGATATAAAATCTAGTTTGTTGTTCTATAGAGTTTATATATTTATTTTTCAATTTATAGTCCACTATACTATGCACAAGAGTTTATTGAAAAGTGCATCCCGATCAACCCAAAATGTTTGAAGATGAGGAATACTGCTAAAATCAGGCGTAACCACTGATGCGAAACGTTATCGACTACAACTAATGTGTTTGAGACGTGCATGGCGTGAAAATCAGTCAGAAAAGACTGAAAGACATGAAAAGGTGATTTTGAAACATGACAATCCTCGGCCCCACGTGTCTGTAACGGTCAAAAACTACCTGGAAATGCTGAAATTGGAGATCTTACCCCATACGCCGTATCATCCAGACCTCTCGTCTTCCGACTACTGGCTAATGTCAAATATTATATAGACTTGTCGATGTTTTGGATCAAAACTCCCACTCTAAAAGAAGACTACTTTTTTTTCTTATCGTACCAGCTCTTCTTTTGGACTTGCCGAAATAGTTTTGTATGTAAGTAGTTTGAATAGCCGTTCCACAGTATCCTTAAAGTGAGTTGCTGGTGAGTGTTCTCGGACAGCAGTAGTGCAAGCGGAGTAGACAAATATTCAGTTGTTTGTTTGTGATTTGAGCTTTTCGACTTCGAACTTTCTTTGTGTTTATTGACAGACAAGATAGTGATCCGAGTAAATGTTAGGTCCTCGGAACATACACATATCAATCACAACTCGATAGCAATAATTTTATGAGTTTTCTTGGTATAGAATCTAGTATTATAGACATCAATATTACGACTCCGGCGAAACCGATCAACCTCAACCCATATGAGGGGACTGAATTTTCCAGCAGTTGTGTTGGAGATACCTTATTTACCCATCCTGTGGTTAAACTCGCCAACTGCAACTTGCACATCGTGGCTCATAAGTACGCTCTCGGCACTAATAAAGCCAACTTTGGACCTATCATTCTTTTCATTCGTCAGGCGCGGGTACAAATTAGCGATATGTTGAATAGTGGCGAGACGTTCACCCACCGGACTGAGTCTCTCGCCCACCAAGAATCGCTCAGAAAACTTTTACTCCCTTGTATACTCGTTTGGGTCTCTGTCTCATTCATCGCAGCTATTGAACGGCAGTGGTGTCAGCTTTTGGTCTTAAGAAGACATCAACAAGCTGGACAGCGGCACCTTTTAAGTTAACGGACCGGTCGTTCCAGGTGCAGACCTTGAAATTATAGCTCTTAATATGTTTGTTGTACTTGTCATCGTTACGGGTGAGAGACACCCTTTCTTATGGGGTGTGGTTGACTTTATAGTGTTGATAAACGTTTAATAATCAATAGCTTCTTAGAGGGAAGAGAATCAGGGTAAATGAGGCACCCAAAGACAGGACGAGCAGGGAGTGAATGCAAAGACGATTCCCGCAGCTTATAAAATAAAGGTGAGGCTCGAATTTTGACATTTTAAATTGTAACAATATGATAATGATCAGCAGGACCACTGCCACGTATCGGTGTGGCTTAACGAGTTTAAGCAAATCATCCGATCTACTAAAATCGCCTCCAAACAAATAAGATTTTGAGCTCTCAAGTTCTGCTATTAGTACAGCCTTCGCCGAGCTGAAGTGGCGTCTTTTTATTCAAGAAAAGACTGTATAGGTAGGCAGGTTAAGGTTTCTTTGAATAGTCTTGAGCGCACCTTAAGTGTATCGAATGCTGTTTGACTTCATTAACCGAAATGATGCAGTAGAGCTACTTCTTCATAGTTTGCAGTCACTTTTGCTTGGAAACGCTATATTGGTCAGAAAGTATCCGAGCGCGGAGTCGAGTTGAGCTCCTGGCAGAAAACAATTCCAGCCACACCTCCATCTAGCTTTGAGCCATTCATGTAAAAGCTCACCACACCTCGCGTCTAGGCAACCAATCTGATGCGATTTCCGAAAATGGCGAAGGACTCAGAGACACTGTATACTCAAGAATAAATACGAGGTCTTGTAGAATGCTCACAGATCCAGATCTCAAGTCCACTTAGACTTGTCGCTGATTTTGCAAAATTGAAGAAAATTCTGGTTGTCATAATTTAGAAACCAAGCGTGTACTTTAGGTATACAAAAGTTCATAGATTTCAACATATTTAAATGAAACATCTTGGCAACTAATTTTCTTTTAAAATAAATGTGCATCTAATCTTCAGTTCTAACCGAACTTGGTCTTTCTTACTAATTTTATTTGATTTGCTCTATGAGCTCTGTTGGTGCACTTGTACCGCTAAGAGCGCCCCGTCTGCGGCCGAGCTTGAACCGCAATCTAAACGAAATCACCGCGTTTCTCGCCGGTCGTCGTTGTCTGGGCTTTGGTTAAATGAGGCTCGTTTTTGGGTATTTGCTTTGCTTTTTGCATTGCTGCCATCGCTAACATCGCCTAGCTGGCGCATTACATTTCGTGCATTTCTACAATTTCATTTCAGATTTTGTCTTTTTACATACATACATATGAACATGTGATTACATGGTATTGTGTACTCCACCAATTGCACTTTATTTTCATTATTCACCCTCGGCATGCGGGAGCGTGCGAATATTTGCTCAGGGCGCACAAAAACGCTCGCCAACTGTGTGCCTGCCTCAAATCGCAATGTGCGACACGTTGTTCACCAATAGACAGCTGGCGGTGGCATCGTTGTGTTGATTGTACAGCAGGTGGTTGTTGTTGTTGGTTGGTTGGTTGGCTGGTTGGCTGGCAGGAAGGGAGAGACATTTTTACATTTGGTCGAACGCTTAGCTGGTGAAGTAATCTTGAATTGTTGCCGATCGTGTTGTTGTGATTTGTTTTCATCTATTTAACCACTCGTGGCTTGGCGATTTTCTACTCTTAAGTGCAACTCTTGTTGTTGCACTTGTCTAGCAGCATGCAGCATGCAGCATGCAGTATGCACCATGCCTATGCACCTGCGGCTGCTACTTTCACACCATAAAATCCTCAATGTGCAAGTTCTTTGCGATTTCCTTGTTGTTTTAAATCACATCGTTGTTGTTGTTGTTGTTGTTGTTGTTGTTGTCGTTGTTCTTTTCATTGCTTTAGGTCATATCAAAATGCAGTTAGTCAGGCAATCTGTCATTGGAACGTCTGTTTTGGCTGTAAAATTATTGCTGTGGCAAAAATTATTACAGTGCCACATTGCCTGTGGCAATCATTTGTGTAGGTATGTATGTATGTAAGCTAGACAGCCGCTTTAGAAGGAAACTGATTAGCTCGTGGTGGACGATTGAAAGATCTAGTAAATCAGCATTTATACTGGCGGCCGCGGTAGCCAAGTGTTTAGCATTGTGTACTGCCATTCGGAAGGCCAGGGCTCGAGCACTGGTTCGACCAACATCCAAAACTAATTTTCGCCCACTCCTCGGCAGGGAATGTGAAGCCCTCCGAGGGTAATTCAGACATGTAATAAAAAACATCTCATAAAATTCCATCGGTCGTTCGAAGGCGGCGTAGTATAAACTATAGTTTACGAAGCGCCAATTATATGTATATACTAGACATATATGTACGAAGATGATACTTTGTGTTGGGTCTTAGGAATTACCTCGGAGAAAAATCATCTCCATTTCAGATGTTGAATATTACTGAATGAAGAATTTCATTCTATAAATTTAGTCAGAGATCCGCGCAAGTGGAGTAAGTTGTTGGCTGCTATTTACCTCGAAATGGCAAGAAACGTTTCGTTTAAAGGTGTTGTAAGCAGTTTCCAACTTCAGGTCTCAGACCAAACATCCGCTGGGTAGTCTACAAACGTCCTTGAAGGTGAGTTAAAGGGAGGGGTTTCGTTTTCTCGGGTTATGCGTCCTTGATTAAGCGTAGGGTTTGCGTTCCACTGATAAAAGATCATACAAATAAATAAGATCCTTAATTAGGACGGTGCTGCAGCCCAGATGGTTGATGTTTTTTCAAAACTGAAGGCTGATATTACGCCGTCCAAGAAGTGCGACGAACGGGATAAGTACGGTAGTAACTGAGTGCTTGTAAAATCTACTACAGCAGCAAAGCGAAGTTCTATAACTGATCGCTGCACGTCGGAGGAAGAGGACAGAGTCCGAGATTACGTTTTACGTGAGTACCTGCCGACGTCGGCCAAAGCACAACGGATCAACAGTTTTAATCAGCACCCAGAGTGAGAGTATTACAAAAGCTAATACCAACATTACGTACCAATCGGCTGTGTGATATGGACACACTGGCCACCTTGGTTAGGCTCGAGGCCCATCTAAAACTTTTGCCGTGCTATGAGTCCGACACCCGGCAGCAATGCTATTCCACACCGAGTTGGCGCAATCCACACCAACTCTTTCCGCATTTGAGTTTAAACCACAGCCACCACGAGACTCCCCGAAGGGCCTTGCCGTAATAACCAGGTCGGAGCAAGTTCCGAGGGCTCCTGTTCCCCGTGGTACCTGGTTTAAAGTCTCCGGTCTTCCATACAACCCTGGATTGGTAGCCAGGATATTAGTCGCCTTTTACGACAGGCATGCCTTGCCGCGGGTGTATTCACAGGGAATATATTTTCTATGAGCACTTTCCTACAAAGTATTTAAGATCTTCTCTAGCCTATTGTGCGAAAGATTAAAGACCGCCGTCAATAAATTGATTGGAACTTATCAGTGTTGTTTTAGACTTGGTAAATCCACTATAGACCATACATTAATTAAGCGCTCCCGCCACCTTTTCATCGATTTTAAAGCAGCCTTCGACAGCACGAAAAAGAGCTGTACCCAGGAGACTATGCTGAGTTTAGTATTCCTGTAAAACTTATACATCTGTGCAAACTTACGATGAGTAACACGAAAACCTCGGTTAGAAAGTGGAAGGATCTCTCGGAGCTGCTCGAAAAAAAATAATAAAAGCTCCAGAACTAAATGAAGAAGGTGTACTCTTTTATAAGAGCACACAACTGTTGGGGTTTGCTGATGATGATTGATAATACTGGCCTCAACAACCCCACTGTAAGTTCTGCATTCTCCAGACTTGATAAAGAAGCGAAGCAAATGGGTCTGGTAGTGAATGAAGGCAAGACGAAATATCTCCAATCATCAAACAAACAGTCATCGCATTCGTCTATCTTGGAACCAGTATTAACACCAACAACAATAGGTGCTACTTTGGACTGAACTAATTCCAAGCTCTAAAAATCAACTTTTATTCCCATGTTGCGAATTGCAAGTAAATCGAACTATAAAGTCGATTTTTTCGAACAGGTCAGTCTCTCATTCAGATGCCGGGGGAATGATAGTATTTCTGTAATTGATATGGTAGAAAGTAATCCATAATTTTAGCAATAGATGGGTTGAGTGATCTGTACTTCGACTTTTATAAGTGCGCTTGGATTACGTTAGATAACTTTAGTGAGAAGTGTTGATTACTTAAGGCAGTAGCCTGATTTAGAAGCTTCAAAACATTCTAAAACTATCCAAAAACATATCTTCAAAATTTCAGTGGCCAATTCGACATATTTTAGAGGCTAAAACAGTTTTATTTGCCGGACGTCGCTCAGGTTTGAATGCTCGGGCAGACTTTGAAGCGAGTTTTTTGTACATCACTTGAAGTGATTATTTTTTTTAAACTTTGAAAAAATTTGGAATTTTCCAACTTCTTCGGTATATTTTTAATTCTTAGAGAAGAGTTTCCCATAACATTAAAAAATAAATTTTGTTCGACTGTTTTAAATGCAACGCACGACCTCCATCACCGGATCTCTCATCAGTGTGTTTGAGTAAATATGTTTGAGCGCATGTCAAAGTTGGACACCAGCGAAGAGAGAATACGCTATATTCTACAATTTTTCTTCAAAAAATGTGAAAACTCCAGTCATATACCTAAATACACGTATGTGAATAGTGGGTGATACTGTAACAGTCAATCCTGCACAATTTTTGGTTCGTCAATTTCGTTCCTATAATTTTGATGTAAAAAATTATCCACGGTTTTGAAAACCAGTGGTTGAAAATTTCAATAAAATAATACAAATCCTCGAGTCTGACCGTCTTGCGAGCACTGTTTCGATTGCCCAGGAGCTAAACATTTAAAAAAAAAACAGTTTGGAACCACTTGAAAAAGGTTGGACCTACAAAGCAGCTCAATGTATGGGTGCCACTTGAGTAACTAGAAAAAACCCCCTGTATCATATGCGAATCACAGCCGAATCGTTACAAAATTCATTCACTTCTGAAGCGGATGGTGACTGGTGATGAAAAGTGTATCACTCACAGCGACGTCAAACGAAACATGTCTGATCGAAGGGCAATGAACCCAGCACAAACAGTCTCCCAAGCAGGATTGACGGCCAGGAAGGGTTTGTTATGGGATCGGCAAGGTATCATCGACTATGAACTGTTCCCAAACTCTTAAATTGAACCTGAAATATGAGAAATTGAATCGTCTGAGCGAAGCAAACACTCGGTAGCGCCCAGCTTTGGCCAACAGGACGGGAATAGTGTTTCACCAGGTCAACGCAGGCCGTACACACTGATAGTGACTCGCTGATGAAGAATTGGCCTCAAGAGAATCATGTGAAAATCGATTGCCAATAAAGATAAGGGTTTATATGAGAGTTGCCTAGTGACATTACCAAAAAAATCGCAAAAAGATATCAAGTAAAACGGTGGATATTTGAGATCAATCGTATCATTCTATCTATGAAAAAGAAGCTTTCAGCTAATGCAAAAATAAGTCCAAAAAAGTAAATTGAAAATAGCATCGAAGGGAGTGTCTACGTAAATCAAGAAGAATAAGAAGAAGAAGATAAAAGAAAAAATACAAGAAGAAAAAGATAAACAAAAAGAAGAACTACAAGAAGAAGAACAACAACAACAAGAAAAATAAGAAGAAGTACAAGAATAAGAACAACAACAACAACAAGAAAAAAAATATACGAAAAATACGAAGATAAAGAAGAAGAAGAAGGAAAAGAAAATGCACAAGGAAAAAAAGAAGAGGTACAAGAAGGAGAAGAAGAAGAAGAAGAAGAAGAAGAAGAAGAAGAAGAAGAAGAAGAAGAAGAAGAAGAAAAAGATAAAGAAGGAGAAGAAAAAGATAAAGAAGGAGGAGAAGAATAAGAAGAAGAAGAAGTACAATAAGAAAAATTAGTATCTGAAGAAAAAGAAGTATAAGATGAGAAGAAAAGGAAGAAGAAGAAGGTAGAAGATAAAGAAGAAGATAAGGAAAAGAAAGGAAAGAAAGAGAAGAAGAAGATGAAAAACTAGGAGAAAAAGATAATGAAGATAAAGAAGAAAGATAAGAATAAGACAAAGAAAAAAAAGAAGTACTAGAAGAAGAGGAAGAAGACAAAGAAAAAGAAGAAGTACAAGAAGTAAAAGAAGAAGTACAAGAAGTAAAAGAAGAAGAGCAACAACAACAGCAACAAGAAAAAAAAAGAAGGCGAAGAAGAAGAACAACAACAACAAGAAAAAGAAGAAGAAGAAGAAGTACAAGAAACATAAGAAGACAAAGAAAAGAAGGAGTGCAAGAAGAAGAAGAACAACAACAACAACAAAAAACAAGAAGGAAAAGAAGAAGAAGAGCAACAACAACAACAAGAAGAAAAAGAAGAAGAAGAAGAAGAAGAAGAAGAAGAAGAAGAAGAAGAAGTACAATAATAATGAGAAGATAAAGAAAAAGAAGAAGATTTTCTCTTGTAATTTTTTTTCTTTCGTTTTTGATCCATTTAAGTATTTCTATTCTTCTTTGTTCGTAAATAACTAAGAAAGCGCATTTAAAAATACTGGCTTTCCACAATGACCCGATTCCCGCAATCTGGGGTTGATCTGGTGTAAATTTTTAATTAATTAATTTTAGCTTCATTTATCTGCGTATTATATCGCACTCTACAATTTGTTATCTCCAACTCTACTATCTTCCAACTTTCTAATATAATAACATAACTTTCAATCTAACCTAAAATGTTTAACAGAAATTTCGCATTTTCCAAAACATTTCACAACGCTTCATTGTAAAACATTTGCTAACAACATAAGCATTTTTAAGAAAACTTTCTATGAAATAAATTTATGTGTAAAACAATGTGAAAAATTAGTGCTGTGTTGGGAGAAATGGTTGTTGTTGTTGTTGTAGAAATGCCACCGTTTACAAATAACTGATAAGAAATACAGGAAGACGAAGAAGAAGAAGAAGAATAGCGAACATTCAAGCATTAAAAGAGTAGATAAAAAAAATGAAAAAATTATAAAAATGTAAAAAATCAGCAATTTATAAAATTCACTAAAAGCGTGTATATTAAGTATAATACAAACAATAGCAACAACAACAACATTAATTTCTAATGTTCTTCTTGCGTGTTACCACTTTAAAGCCAATAATTCAGCTCCTTTGTAATTTTATCACCGATATTGTTGTTGCTATTGTTTTTGTTGTTATTATATTACCTTTTGTTGTTATTGCTGCTGGTGCTGCTGCTGCTGTTGTTGTCATGGTTATGTTTATTGTTTTTATTGTCGGTAATTTACCGCAACACGTTTGTGGCACAAAGCAGTCTCAGCAGCAACAACACCAGCAACAGCAACAGCAGCAGTCGCTGCGGCGGTGCAACACTTATAAGTAATGATTACCAGATGATTTAGCGATAAAATGGCAAAACCATTGACCTGACAGAGTTGAGTTGGTCGCTTGCTATTTAACAAAACCACCGATGCTGCTGCTGCTTGTTATTGCTAGCGTTTCGCTGTGTGTGTGTGCAAACAGTGTTGTTGTTTATACACACAAACATACATACGTGTAATATATTTTCGATTTGTTTTCACTGTTTGTATTATTGTTGCATTTAATTTTGCCGTTACGGTTCATAATGAACTAACTGTTTTTGTTAGCATCAATTGTTGTCGTTACTGTTGTTGTTGTTGTTGTTGTTCTTGTTTTAGGTGGTTTGTGCTGTGGTTTGTGCTTACATAAAACAAATGCCGCCGCCGCGAATACAAAGCTCGATTAAATATCTGCTGCATGCTCTTCTTATGCGCATATATGTGTGCTTGTGTGTGTGTGTGTGCTTTGTGTGTGTCTACAGAGCATGTGTGCGCGCATGCGTAGTTTTTAACGCAATATTGGCATCATCTCTGCTTTGCTCGCTGACTTTCGTGGCTTCGTGCGGTTAGCTAAATGTTTCGTTTTCGCAGTGTGTGGGAAAATTTTTTCTCCTTAGAGAAGATTTGGCAGCAATGGTTGCAGAATGAAAAATATATATTGAAAGAAAAAAAAAGGAAAACAAGAAAAATACTGAACAACAGAAAAATTGTAAAAAAAAGAAAATAATTTGATAAATAATATTAGAGCATCATGAATTTAGAAGACACATGTATATGAGATAGGCGAACGTAATAGTCGAGTGGTTAGCATTGCGTACTAATGTTCGGTTGGGCATGGTTCGAGTTCTCCAAAAAAAGTTGTCACTCGACAGGGAGTGTCGAGCCTTGGGAGTGTATTTCTGTAATGAAATAAAAGCGCCTTGTAGAAGTTCATCAGCCGTTCAAAGGCCGCTTTGAAAGAACATCAAGACGTAAACCATAAATTGGAGGAGAGGAGCTTGACCGAAAATAGCCAACTGCTTTGCTGTTCTTTAGCCGGGCTTTGCAGTTTCGTGTTCGCCATCTCCGGGTGTTGCATTTTTGCTGCCACTCAGCAGGCTAAAGAAGTGTTCCCTGGGCATTGTCTCTGTGTCCATCAAGAGTCTGCTCAGGTCTTGAAACCTTCTGTAAGTCGTCGTTACGAAATATCGTAGAATTTTCGAACATTACTCCTGTCGGCCAGCTTCTCAAGCTCTGCATACTCACGTATCTTGGCCACTTCTTTGTTTTGTCTGCACATGTGTCTTGCTTTCTTTCACAATTCTGAGTATCTATTCTTCCTCACACGTGTAGTAATCGATCTTAATGTAACGAGGTAGGCAGCTTGCTTTCTCTCCACTGCGGCATGGCAATCCTCATCGTACAGATGTGTTGTTTTTTTTTTTGACATTTTCGAAACCCGATAGTTTCGTTTGCTGTACGTATAGAGCTTGAAATTCCGACCCACAGTTCCCTTATACCGAGTTGCTGATGAGTGCTCTCAGAGAGCAGGAGTGCAAGTCGAGTTGTGATAGTGATTGTGATTAGGTTTTCGGCGTTCTTTAATACACAGAGGCGATTGCGTATCTGCGCTGCAACAAGATAGTGATCGGAGTGAGCGCACGTCAAGAACACTGGAGACAACATCATCGATCTGTTGTTGAATTTTTCTGATCGGAAGGCAACCAAGCCGCTTGAAATTTTTTCTTGTGCTAGAATCTAGTACTACAGACAACCATATTTCGTGCCCCGGCGAAGTCGATCAGCCTCAACCTATTTGGGGATGATTGATTGTGGAGGCAGAATTTTCCGACAGTTGTGCAGTAGATACCTTCTTTGTCCATACTTCCATTACTTCAAGAACTGAGTTGTTCAGGTTAAAGATGCAAGAATTAATATCTTTTCTTTTCAGTTCGTTCACATGGAGAACTGGAAAACCACGACTCATATCACTTTGAGTATGATAATTTAGAAGAACATCTACATGCTCAGCTTAAGCCTTTAAATAATAAAAATAGTCGACACAGAGCGTAGATGCCTAGGTAAAGTATACCTACGATAGAAATTCCAGTTCTTGCGACTCGCGCTTATGAAGGGTCCACATACCACATACCATAAAAAGATGTAAGCCTCTCTACTCAACTGCTCTAATAAAATTTGAGAGCACGGCTGGAGCTTCAATCCAGCGTTATCTACCTCCAACCCAACCGAACCGAACGAAGGACGGTCCTTAAGGATATATGAAAAATCTAACAGACATCTCACCGAAAATCACTGACCGATCACGTAAAGTCCCAGTTCCATTATCCTTTTACACTGAACAGCTAAATAAATACTCTTAATCTGCTGTGAACTACATTCAAATTATTTATTTGAAACTCTCAGTAAATAAAGGTAAGTTGGAGTAAATATTGCTGGTGGAATGAAGATTTAAATTGTTGCATAAACATCCAAAATAGTTTCTTATTTCAAATTTTGTTTTGTAGGAGCACAATAAAAAGGGTTTAAAGGGTCTGGTAATCTCTAATGGATGCTCCAGTTGAGCTCACTAAGTAGGAAAGGTACCGATAGTTCCTCTTATTATAACCTAAGAACCTCTATACGGCTATGAAATGAAGGCAGGTTAATAAGTATTAAGCGACATATCCCTGAGGTAGAATTGTGCCTAGCTGCTGAAGAAAAAAGGAAAAATTAAACACATTTGGTTCTTCGGCTACACTTTCACTTATGTAGCAATAATTGAGAGGAAAAGAGCAAACCGATGACGCACAGGCCTTACAATAACTTCAACCGATCCAGTATTTCCAAATTTCTTAGTTAATCTATCACACGGTCACCAGAGTGGAAACATGATGAGGGAGTATTAATAGGCAGGGTATGAATGTGGCGGTCTTTAAAAATTTTATAGGTTATAGATAGGAGATTTTGGGAATTTTAGTCTATTTTATATTTCACGTAAAAATTTCACACCTTATAAATGGGAATATTTCCTTTTTATTGGCTCTTACAGTCAAATAGTCAAACTCTCATTTGCTGGCAAAAGTGCGTCCCTGTTCTTCACGTCATTACGATTTCGCTGCTGATTATGTCTTTTAGCATTTGTGGAATAACTGCATGGCAATTGGTGATATACTCATACGAGTATTTGTATTTAACAGCTACTGGCACACCATAATTTGGCGTGCATTCCCCGCCAGCTATAGTAGACTCATCAACCCCAACTAAGACTGAGGAGTGAATGCAGAGTCGTGGAGTCAGCAGTCGACAGGAGTCAAGCACTTTGTGTAGACAGAAAAATAAAATAAAAAAATTCCAAGTTCCTCTGATCTCTTTCCTATTTCCATCATATTTTGTGTCATTTAGTAGCTGTTGTTGTTATTGTTGCTTTTGTTACACGCTTCCAGCTTTTCACATTTCGCATCTAAATGAGTTTACCGTTTGTACGTACAAAACAACAACAACTACTGCTTTTTGCTACCACTTGCTGCTGCTTGACTTACAACATTGGTTTGTCCCGCGGCGCTGGTTAGTTGTTGCTGTTGTTGTGGAGATCCTTTTTTTTAATTTTTCTATTTCCATTTTCTTTTCTTTTCCACGTATTGAAGCTTAGGGCGTTGAAGTGTCGTAAATTTTCATATTACTCACTCATTTATTCACTTAGTTACTAACAAGATGTTCATTGGCGCATTGAGGGAATTCAGTTTGGCAGTTTAAAATTTGGTTTCAAGTACGAGGAGGAGAACTGAGAAGTTCGGGGAATGCGAAGACCTGGTCGAACCCGACTTACAACTTACTTACTAAAAAATGTTGCTAAACATAAAATGTTGATAAACATAAAATGTTGATAAACATAAAATGTTGATAAACATAAAATGTTGATAAACATAAAATGTTGATAAACATAAAATGTTGATAAACATAAAATGTTGATAAACATAAAATGTTGATAAACATAAAATGTTGATAAACATAAAATGTTGATAAACATAAAATGTTGATAAACATAAAATGTTGATAAACATAAAATGTTGATAAACATAAAATGTTGCTAAACATAAAATGTTGCTAAACATAAAATGTTGCTAAACATAAAATGTTGCTAAACATAAAATGTTGCTAAACATAAAATGTTGCTAAACATAAAATGTTGCTAAACATAAAATGTTGCTAAACATAAAATGTTGCTAAACATAAAATGTTGCTAAATATAAAATGTTGCTAAACATAAAATGTTGCAATATGAAACATATTTTTTTAAATTAAATTTATGCTAGATTATGAAGCAAGTTTCGATAAATTTATGAGTTTTGTGAATATTTGCGAACGGTCATTGAAAAAAATTTGTATACAAATTTTTTAATATTTCCCCTAGAAGCTCTCAAAATTCAGCCATATTTAACGTACTATGTTCTTTTTGGACTGACAATGCAGACAATTGTATTTCTGAGCAATTTTCCTTGAATAGCTTTGAGCTTTGAGTAATTTTTGGAAAAACGCACTGGGCCTTACTGTCACATGCATATTTGGCTTTGTTGTAGCTTTTGTCTACACATTTGTGGTCAATGCTGTCATCTTTGTGTCATTTTCGCCAACGTCAGCTTCATTAGTGTGATTTTCGAGTTCATCATCAGCCACAGCTGCAGCGCGTTGGCTTGGCTAATATGTCAAGCATACTTGCAACAAATATTGTAATTGAAAAAAAAGAGAGGGGGAAAATAGTAGCTGTACAATTTCAAGCTGCCATATTTGCAGGCCGCTCGAGTGATATATTAACCAAGTCATTATAACGAGCAACGAATTTGGTACAAACTAGTGAGCGAGGCATATACATACATACGTGTATATACAATAAATGGATGTGTATGTGAATAAAAGTAGATGCGCTGTATAGTGGGAATAAAAGTGTGTATGCATGTATATATGTATGTGGAATGTTTATAAATAAATAATTGACACTTGCGACGTGTCGCAGCCGTGTTTGTGTCATAAGAATTTTAATTTGTTCGTCTTTCAATGATTTGTGCAACATTGTTGTGGCATGCAATAGTTTTTTTTTTTTTTGGTGTTTTTTTGGCAAGAGGTCAATGCGAGCGCGATTTTATGGCAGTAACCTCTTTTTGCATGAAATGCTGAAAATAAAGCAGAAAAATACACACAAAATTTAACTGCATATTTCACAAAGTGTTGTTGTTTTTTTTGTTGTTGTTTCATTTTAACCATTTTGATTTGGTGATACTCATTTAATTGGCTACGCACATGAACGCACTGTTGTTACATTAAAGATGCGACTTTGATGAGCACAACAACTACAACATCAACAATAGCAATAACCACAATAATACCAAAAACAACATTTGGCGACCTCGTTTGCTTAACAAGATTTGGTGCCTAAGTGATTTCATTTATTTTTTTTTTTTGGGCACAACCATGCAACATGGCAATATTATACATTTGTTGCACGCATCTGTCGCAACATTTGGCAGCTGTTGGTATTCATAGTTGATGTTGGCTGCTTTGGCAAAATCAAAGTCGAGCAAATTCCAACAAAAAAACAAAAACAAAAAAAAAATATTAAAATACAAATTTTATACACGAAATGTACAAATAGACAACAACAACATAAGCGTGCACTTTTTGGTTTTTGATTTTACTTCACTACCAGCAAAAAATTGTTGTACATAGAGGCTGAGTGCAGCTTTTCGGCATCGAAAATGTAACTGAAAATGTAGTCACAACCAACTTGAATACCTCATAGCATCATTTTCGCTAAATAAATCGTAATAAAATTTGGGAAAAAAATGAAAAAAAGCAAAAAAATTAAAAAAAGCTAAAAGACACACAAACTGCGCTGAAAAAAAGATCTATTTACAGCAAAAGACTTTAGGCGACGAACCTCTTTGTTTGTAAGGCAGTGCGGTCACCCGATCACCTGTCTCAAGCGTGACGAGCGCTCGGCTCTCAGGCACTTTACTCCACCAGGCACCTCCACAAATACTTGTTAATGTTTGCTCTTGTCTTCTTGTCTTAAGTATTTCTGTTGTAGCTGCTTGGCTTGTTGCTATTGCTGCTATTACTCTGTTGCTCTGTTATTACTATTGCCGTGTTGTTGTCCCTGCTGTTGCCTGTTGTTAATGTTGTTCTTGCGCCATTTAGTCTTGTAAATTTTCTTTTATTGTTGTTGTTGGCATGACTATTATTTTGCTATTATTGTCGCTCTTTCTACTTTTCGAGTTTCAGACATTTTATGATCGTTTTAGTTAGTAAATACTTTGCTTGTTTTCGTAATGTTTATTGCATATTTTATGACTTTGAGAGATTTTTTAGTTTCACAACATTTTCCCTCTTTTTTTGGGTTTTTTTTTATTTTTTTCGGTTTTTTTTTGGTCTTGATCACCTGAGTGAAATGTTGTCACGGGTGCATTTTGTATTCTTTGAAATGAAATTTGACAAAAAAAAAAAAAAAGAAAAACGATGAAGAGTTCAGTGACTCTAGGGCGCAGAGGAGAAATTAAATATTTTGCTCTAAAATCTCCAAAATAATAATTTTTCTAATGATCCTCAATCTTCGACAGGAAATGTCGACCCCTCGCAGTAAAAATCTCCTCATAAAAATCAATTAGCCGTTCGGAGGCCGGTTAAGAAAAAGGTTTAATACCTCCATTTGTAGATTTAAAACACCTCTTTTTAAAGAAAAAAAACACAGAAATTTTTAATTTCATGACATAAATACACTCGGAGGGGTTGACATTCCCTGCCGAGGGGCGAGCCCTGCCCCTATTGGCAAGAAAATAAGACAATTGAATTTCATCGGCTTCTCTCGAGACCAATTTTTCGCAGCCAAACCATTCGAAATAGTCAGGTGTAGTTGGTAAGCACTTGGTGCGAGGTCCGGTCTATAAAGTGAATGCATAAAAGCTTCCCAAACAACTACTCGAAGCTTCCGGCGAGTCACTATCGATATGTGTTGTCTGGCGTTGTCCTAATAAAACACAACTTCACTCCTGTTAGCCAAAGCTGGGCGCTTCTAGGCGATCACTTCCTTTAGACGATCCCATTGCTGACATTACAAATCCAAATTTAGAGTTTAGCCGCAGCTCATAGTGTATGATTCCTTGTTAATTCCACTAAACACACAACAAAACCTTCATGGTCGTCAACCTTGGATTGGAGACCGTTTGTGCTGGCTCAAACCCTTCGAATCAAACCGTTTTCATTTGACGTTGCTGCAAGTGATCTATATTTCATCACCATTCATCATTCGCTTCTGAAGAGGGTGGATTTTGTTACAATTCAGCAGCGATTCGCAAGATGGAAATGCGGTCTTTGAGGTTCTTTCCCGTTAATGCATGCTGCATCCATTGCATAACGTATGTTGTGCATAGCATCAGACTCGACGATATCCATTATTTTATCGATATGGTGGACAATTGACTATTCCACACAGTGAAACAGATATCAATGAAATTATTTATTAGGCTGGTATGGGTATGGTACCACAGTGTCGGGTTCTACAAAGAAAGTTCACAAATAGGGTCGGTTTAGTTTTATATGAAGAATTATTTGAGTTTATGGAGCTATATTGAAGTTAAGGCTAAGACGAATCCCGAGGACTATGGACCATCATCCATGCGAGACGTCATTGAAATAGTTCGGTGAATTAAAGAGCAACGCATTCGCTGGTTATGCGACAACAGAGGAAGAGAAAGATCTTCACGCTGCTGGAATGATCAGATGGAGAAGGAGCTGGCTTCATTTGGTGTCTCCTGTTGGCACCATTAGCTTTGGTAGAATCCTGATAACAAATGAGCTGAGCTGCATTAAAGCGAAAAACATAAGGAATGTTGAAGTTATTCCTTCAAGAAGAGAGGGCAATTTGCCCAAACTGATCATCTTTGATACGTATTATCAGCTGCCGTTGAAACTTAGTAAAAAAAAATATTACAACTTTTTTTTAAAACTCGATTTATATTTCAACAAACGATTGGAATTAATATCACTGTTTCCAGCCTGCATATTGGAGGATTTCAATCATCATTATTTCAATTGGTCAGGTAGGAATCTAGGCTCGAACATGATCAATTCAAAAACTCTGCTGGACTGCTCCAGATGTCTTATGAATATGGTTGAGCGGATTAAACTCTCTCTCTCATTTGGGTTCCTCTCCGCTGTGACAAAAAGAGGAATGACATGTTAGATGACCTTAGTAGAATAGGAGCGAACAAGCAGATTCCTTTTGTCTCAAGAAAAATACTTTTGGAGAAATATAACATGTATACATATACAAGTTGTTTAATTGGGGACCAGAATGGGGCGTGTCGCAAGTTCAACCCAGTAGTAGTAGTATTAACTTGGGTTGGAAAGAGATCACAAAGCGTATACGCGCTGGAAAGAGAGTACATCTCTAAACCAATTCGAGTGTAGGCGAATCACTCCCTGGTAGAACAACAAGCTGATAGCCTAGAAGCTTGATTCACAATGTTTTGCAGTGATGTAAGAATGATAAAGTGGTGAGGTGTAGTATGACTGTATTTTACTGGGAAGAAGTAGCTGTAGTATTAAGGGTCAGGTCAGACCCCAGCATAATCAATCTTCAGAGGTTTATTAAATAATCCAAGTGGACGCATTCATGGCTGTTTAAGCGGATTAAAGGTGCAAGTTCATTAGGAACATATTTTTTCTAGCACTCCCTTCAATATTTTTGAAGAACCAAAAATCATAATTATTTCCCGGCGCAATAAGGGGCTTGACATTTAGTCTAAATCTTGCATTATTGAAAGTCTAGATATTTGGCAGCACCAAGCACGGCTTAAAGGTCTCAGTTCCTTGGAGCATGTTTTGTATATGTCTCTCTCACTCTACTAATTTTTCAATTCTATAAATTCCTCACGTAATACATGGTAATTATCTACCTCTAAATGTTGAAATGGAGCTCAACAAATGTATTCCTTTTCACAGAGAGGGCTTACAATGTGCCTATTTTGACGTCAGTTAGCTGTTTTTCTCTGGTCAGCAGGCACTCTTACCTACCTACATGCCTGTCGTAAGTAAAAGATAGTTGATTTGCCCACACTTGCAGCATTCCCTGCCGAAGATCATTTCACCTGCAAAGTGTTTCATTATTAAATTAAAATGTGCAAATAAATTGTTAAAATTCGTCTTTCGCCCTCTCTCTCTCTCCCCCTCTCTTTCTCTCTTTCGGCAACTCATTACATTTCATTTCAATTCATATTTGTCTGACAGCGTCGCAGCGTGTGAGCTCCGCAAGTTTAATTTTTATGACCATACACTAAAGGCTGCTTGAGAAGGTAGGTCCTTCAGGCAAGTAAATAAGAAACAACTACAACAACACTAACAACAATAGCGCAAAACAAACATTTAAGTTGTCTGATGAAAAATGAGCCAGGGAAATCGTAAGAATCATGATTATCATAGTGAAAAGGCAACAAAACTTTTGGCACCATCAAATACAACGCAACGTGAGACATACATACAAACACACATACGAGGGGATTACCAAAAGTTCGGTCACTTGGTGAATTTTAATTAGTTTTGTTTTTCTAAATCTAAAAATGCCAAATCCTTTGCAATTACAATACTTTATTAGTCTTCCTTTTAAATTTGAAAACGATCGGTTAAAATGTAGAGAAGAAAACGCAAGATAGCTGAGGATAGTCAGACGAAATTCCCCCAGCAACGCAAAAAGAAATTCGCCATGTGATTCTTTTCGGGTTTCGGCGTAATTTACAGCCAATACAAATATGCAGTGAATACCAAATTGTAAATGGTACGATTGCACCGTTTTTAAAGACTATTTCCATGTGATTCCGAAGATTCCAGACCGGACATATTTCCGCAGAGGACGAGCACCGAGATGGTCGACCAAACTCTTCCACTGACGACGTCACCATAACTCTGGTGAAGTCCAAAATTTGACGAAGACCCTCGATTGATACGAAAATTGATTGCTAATAAATTGGGCTTGAATGCCAGGGCTGTATCGCGAATATTAAGTAAAAATCTGGGATACACGAAGAAATCTGCTCGATGGGTACCACGAATTTTAAATGAGGTCCAAAAGATGCTCGAGTGCATTTTGCTCAATTTTTCCTAAACAAAGTCGAAAATGGTCAGTCTAGTAACTTTAGTAAAGTCGTTACTGGTGACGAATCTTGGTTGAATAAGTTCGATCCAGAAACCAGACAGCAGTACATGGTATGGTAATGATGTCAGTTTGCTTCAACCGATCTAAAATCGGAGCTGATACTCCACTGAAAAAGGGTTTTCAAAAATTTGTTGGAAAACAGTAAGAGAGAGGATTTGCGGCGCTACTTTTTACATCATGACAACGCGCCATCCCACACTGCTGAATTAACCAGTAATTTTTTTGCGATCTTTGGGATCGAATAAATACATCCAGCACCATATTTCCCGGATATAGTGATTTCTAAAAATTTAAAAAGGAAGGTTTTTAATAGCAACGAGAAGATATTTAATGCGGTTAATGCTGAACTTGATAAACTTAAAAAGCAAGATTTTGAACACTGTTCTCAGAAGTGGATCTATAGGCTTTAGAAATGTACTAAAATCTAAGGCGATTATATAGAGAAGATAAAAAAGGATAAAGATTACGAATAAATACAAAAATAATTGTTTGTTTTTTTGTTAATCCCCTCGTACATATGTACATACGTATCTGTCTACCTACACAGAATGACAACGAGAAAAAACAACCGAAGAATAAGTATTTAAGCATAAAATGTAAATATACTTTAGTGGCATAACAATCCAAGAGGTGCTTACCAGCAACTCTGATTGTTACTATGATTGCACTACTACGTGTGCATTTTGTATGTGTGTGTGTGTGTGTGTTTATGCAAACGCTGCATCTGTTGAGTGAGTTGCAAAGTAGGAGATGCGTGGCAGCAACATTTCACGCATTTAACGATGAGTTGTTTATTAGTTATACACGCACTGGCAGTTAGTCAACAACAGTAACAACAACAACAACTATATGAAAAATTAAACAAAAAAAAAAAAAAAAGAGCAAAAAAAAAAGCCATGCATACTTGTAATGCATAATGTTGACAGGTGGTAATATTTCGCACGCACATTTGCCACAAGTGTTTGTTTTTGCCATAAATACATACTCGATTATACACGTATACATACCATACATATATATACTCGTATGCGAATATATATTTATTTGTTTATATCGAATTGCATCCTCGTAGGAATAATTTAGTTAATGAATTGAAACTATAGAAGTATAGGGTTATCCATTTTGTGGTTTCTAATGTAAAGAGCAGGTATTTCAATAGTTGAAAAAAATAGTTGTTGGTTAATAATGAACTTAATAATACAACAATAGGTTACATGGCTGATATTGGTGATGAGTGATAGGGCACTCGCCTGTTAAGTCAGAATCCGTTGGTTCGATCCCTGCCATTAGATGTCTGATGTCAACATCTGTCAATTCTACCATTTTTCTTTGTTGTATAACAAAAAATATTCAATTCATACAAACTGACCTGGCCTTTTAGCTCACTAAAAACTAATTGTCGTCTGAAAATCTTCGTCCCGGTAACTCCTTTTTAAAATTTGAAGAAGAGGAAAAAGTCACTAGTAGCCAGTTCTAGACTGTAAAGTGGATGGTTAATTTCTGTAAATCCGGTAGCTTTTAAGGCATCCATCGCAACTCGAGCGGTGTGAACGGGTGCGTTGTCTTGAAGAAACAGCATTCCGCGCGCTGACTTGCCACAACTCTTCTGTACAACTGCCTCAAGCGTCTGACTCAACAAATTACTGTAATACTGGCCGTTCATTGTAGTTACCTTTGGTAAGTAATCAATTAATAATATTCCCTCGCTATCCCAGAAAATAGTAGCCAAAATCTTCGACGCCGACTTTTCCACTGCATCGACTCTTGTTTGGACTCGGGATCATACTGACGAATCCTAGTTTCATCAACGGTTACAACGCGGTTGCAAATTTCATCCAAATCATTTTGGCAGAACTCTAAAAAATCTTTACAACTCCCCAATCGTCACTCCTTGTCGAGCGGTGTGGGCATTCGCGGTACCCAACGCGAATTATTATTTTGTTTTTCGTATTCAAAGGTTCATGCTAAATCTTTCTAGGTCATTATTTTGCTAATATCCGATCCTTCTGCTTTCTGCCACAAGTTAATTCTTCGTTCAGCCATTACTAATTTTTTGACTTTTTGAACATTCACTAGGCGCCCCGGGCGGGGGTCACCTTCATAGGTCTCTCTTCCTTGATGCTTCCAATTAAGCTGCATAATCTTATGCTGAGTAAGCAGAGCTGAATCACCACTCAGGGACTATATCACAGAATCGCTGGACACGAAGAACTATCGGTAGGCTCTAAGCGCGTGAATGGAGTAATTCAACATCCACCCGTAGCAGATAAAGGGATCGAAGTGCGCGTATTTTGGGCATATTCTGTATCCAAATCCGACTCCGTTAAACTTAATGTATATTCTCCTTACACTTGTTTGACACCCGATACTAATCACCACTTTGCATGCTCTCTAATGCTCACTCAACCAACAACTCCATTCCTCTAGTCTGAACTCGTCGAAACAACTCGTTTCTTGGGCCTTCCGTTAGAAACCGCTACGCTACTAAGCGGGCTTAGTAACCGTTATGACGAAAACAAACCAACAACAACAACAACGAGAATGTCGAGAGGCCTTAACTTTTCAATTACCTACCCACTTCAAAGTAGTATCAGCTGACAGAAGTGATTCTGCATTGGATTCCGAGGCCGACTTTGGTACTGATGTTGCCACTGGACCAATACAACTTCAATTAAAACAATAAATAGTACTAGGACTAGAAATCACATTTTGACTGGTTTGTAAGCTCAAAGTTGATTTGAGTCCTTATATACGATGTCATTCATACTTATTCCTATATGTACATATACGAGTACGAATATAAAAGGATTTGTCCCGAATGACTGGCGGATCAATCTACAATCAAATCCACTGGACTGGAGAGGACCAGGGTCCGATATGTTCGACAATATTGAATTTATTTTTAAATTGTTCGATTTATATGAAATTTAGTTATTTAGACTTACATGAGGAACACTTTTTATCCAGTATGTTGACCTGGGATAGATCTATTCGAAAAATTCATGTTTATCGCTTGGTTTGCAGACAATTTTGTACGTAGGTAGCTTTATACCTATTTTACTATTGATAATACATTTCAGGAACCGATATATGTATGTATATGAATAAATCATATTTATGGTTGGGTTTGCTAGAATATCGGAATATAGATAGCCTAGCCTAGCTTTGCCTAGCTTAATACTCGTATGTGGCACTGCTGAATTTTCTGAATGTTTTGCCGATGTTAGCTTTGTGTGACTTCATGATTACAATATACAGTGGTACCCCGACATACGAGTTTAATTCGTTCCGCAACCTTGCTCGTATCTTGAATTACTCGTATCTCGAAGCAAATTTCCCCATACAAAACAATTGAACTATCATTAATCCGTTCCAACCTCCAAAATGTCACCCCAGTTATTTTTGCTTCGTGGTTTTGAATAATAAAAACGTATCTATAAATATCAAATATTTATTGCACAAAAACAAAAAGAGAATGTAAAGAAATAAATTAGATATCCTCACTGGCCTTTGCATTTTCCCTACATTTTTCTCGCTTTTACCTGTAGGCCGTTTAGAAAAAAACATGTCTAAGGAGGTTTGTTTCTTCTTCCCTCTCAGAATGTTCCGGAAATGAGTTAGGCAAGTGTCATTTTAAAGGTCACATGCACGACCTGTTGCAACTTTTTCTGGGTGTTTTTTTCCACGAACTGTGAAACTCTCTCCCACATTCCTAAGATCTCCTTTATCTCACTTGTAGAAATAACATCTTCCTCTGACTCCTCAAAACCAATTTCTTGCATAACCTCAGTATTCTGCTGTGACTGTAACTCTTCTATCTCCTCGGTCGTCAGTTCTTGGGTGTGCTCCTCGATGAGCTCGTTCACGTCTCTCTCTTCCACCTCTACGCCCGTGAATTTCCCCAGAGATACAATCTCCTCCTAACCGAACCGAACCGAACCGAACCGGACTCGTATCTCGAATTTCGCTCGTAACTAAAAGCAAAAAATCACTTGCTCGTCGGCTCGTATGTCGAAAAACTCGTATGTTGGGACACTCGTATGTCGAGGTACCACTGTAATTTAAAATAAAATAGCCGAGATAGAGGAGAGAGAAATTGTGTTAGCTAGAGAAGAGAGGATGTACTAAGGAAGTTATTTTATTTATTTAATGCCATTATGCAAAAAAGGAAGGTAGTTTCCCTCAATATAAAATTGACATAAAAACATTTTTTGACATTATATCTTATTTTCATTTTAACTTCAATATGGTATATTGCCACAAAAATGCTAAGCCGCCTGACAATAATTTTATTTCCATTAGATTTCAGAAAATACAATGCAGAGCCTTTGAGTTTTTTGTGAGTACGTTTTATTTCTCTTTACTTTAAAACTCCTTGTATTTAACTTCATAGAAAATAATAAACATTAAACGTCATTAAAAGCATTTAAAATCATAAAATATTTCCAACAGCAAGGGAATAAGAGAATACATAGTTGTTAACAGTGCGCTCGCGAAATTCCCTAAGGTTTTCCCAAGCTGCCTTTCCTATTGGGTCATAGTCGCGCACGCGGATTATTGCGATAACAAATTTTTACTATCAATTATATTGGAAATAGCGAATGGCTACGTAAAACTCCAATATTATGAGTTTGAATGCAGCTGCTGAGAAATTGCTGAGAAATTGTTTCTGTCCGTGTGGCGGATGAGAAATTGCTAATTAAAAAGAAAGGTGAATAAATTAGGAGACAAATAAGGTAAGTGAAGATGAAGTATTGGAAAGAGTGTGAAATAAAATCACATATCAGAGTGAATTATTGTACTTTAAATTTTGTATAGCAAGAAATAATTCCAAATAACAGCTGCGCAGTTAAACCGTTGTGTAAGGATTGTGCTTCGATCGTAATATCCCAAAATAAGCTACAATTTATTATACAGAACACACGCTTCCTCTTGCTTGCCTGCTTTTCAAAATAGTTAGGAATGTCATTTACCAGTTTTGTTTTAAATGTTTTAAATAATTTATATTTTTACAGTTATAGGTAAAAGCAAAATGCCAGTTCCCAGCGAACATACATAAAGTGGACAGAGAAACCTGTCGGTCGGTCTTGTTTGTGACTATTCTCCACACATTACAATTATTTATGTTTCTTGTTATTTTTTTTTTTTTTGAAAAATTTCCTTGTGATTCCTTCGCCGCCCAGCTGTGTCTTCATCTCGCTTTCGAGCATGAAAATCGCGCAATTCGTATTGGTCGCTAATATTCTGCCGAGACAATTTTGCTTAAAAAGAATAAAGTTTCTGCCAATTTGTCCGAAAATTTTTCAAAAGCAGCGCAGTTTCGCTGTAACGAGCATAGAATTAGTGTTGAGAAAATTTTAAATGTAAAAAATTTTACATGACCGTTAAGTTATTGTACATGTCTTTGTGTTGGCGTTTTCGTTTGTGGGTATGTGTGAGTTTTGAATTTGTTTTGAATAATTTTAGGGTTGGCTACACTTAAGTATCCCACTTTCATTGCTTATTGTATCTAAACGGGTGGACCGATTTAATTAATTTATAATGGAGTTGATAGACAATGAATTAAACTTTTGTTCACTATTTGTTTTATTTATTTATGTGCTGTAGTTTTTCTACAATAGTCTATCAAAAATTGCATATTTTCACACTTTTGAAATTTATGTTGTACTTCTTTCACTAATTTTATTATGTAAAACAAATTCAATTTAATAAATTTATGTTGGATAAGAAACATAATGAAATAAACAATCATTAAATTATGAAATTTTTATTTATTGTTCATTTATTAAGCAGATATAAATGCATAAATATTGCACATATTCTCATATTGAGGACATTTTGTTTTGGGTTTTTTAGTCACAAGAAATACACAAGATTTTGGTATTTTTACACTCACATACAATTTAATTATTAAAATTAAATATTGAAATTAAAATTATTTGTTTTATATTATTATTTAATTCACATTTTAAAAGTAAATTTTCAGTTTAAAAGCGGCACTTCATATGAAAATGTATTCATGTATTTCATTTCAACTGTCAAATTACGAAGAATATAAAAGCAAAACAAAAGCAAGATAACCCAATAAGCATAAAATAATGGTGATGGGTTAAAATAACAATATTTACAAAAGAGTTTCACTTAAGAATACTGTGCAAGGCGAAGCCGGTGTTGGTCCGGCCCAGGGTTACAATCCAAAACGCGGCCGAAGGCCGCCAATTTACAAAAGAGTTTCACTTAAGAATACTGTGCAAGGCGTAGCCGGTGTTGGTCCGGCCCAGGGTTACAATCCAAAACGCGGCCGAAGGCCGCCAATATACAAAAGAGTTTCACTTAAGAATACTGTGCAAGGCGAAGCCGGTGTTGGTCCGGCCCAGGGTTACAATCCAAAACGCGGCCGAAGGCCGCCAATTTACAAAAGAGTTTCACTTAAGAATACTGTGCAAGGCGAAGCCGGTGTTGGTCCGGCCCAGGGTTACAATCCAAAACGCGGCCGAAGGCCGCCAATTTACAAAAGAGTTTCACTTAAGAATACTGTGCAAGGCGAAGCCGGTGTTGGTCCGGCCAAGGGTTATTTTTTTTAAAGCACGGTTGAAGACCGCTTAATTATAATCGTTCTACCTACTAGTAATAACATTTTTTATAGGTTACTTTAAAAAAATATTAACACAAACGTAAATGATCGCTGGGTTACAAGTATACTTTCCACTTCCAACATAAATGCATTTCAAATCGGTATGAGATTTTAAATTTTTGTTGTTTTTTTTATTAAAGTGCAGTTTTTTGGTCTTTTTATATTTGAAACATTGAAGGAGACAGATTACTATTAAGTTTGAGTATTTATTTTATTAAATATTTCTCTATTTTGGGCAAAATATGCTAAAAAAGCCAAAAATTTCCCCCTTTTCAAAAGCTTTTCCAGAGTTTCCTAGAAGACCCAGGAGGGGTGTAGTTATATAAATCAAAAGTTTAATTCATTGACTTTCGAATAGGGTGGGATACTTAAGTATAGAATCCCCTAATTTTACGACCGAAAAAACAAAACAAGCTCACAAATAAACTCGAAAGAGGACTTTACTATTCAACTGCCTACTCATCAAAAGTAGTGCCTTGTCTCTTTAGCCCTGCAGATCTTATTGGTTTCGGAGAGATCCTTTCCGATATTGACGGTGATTTTGGTGTTACTTAACGTAAGTATTAGTAGTAATTAATTTTTCTAAGCCGATTAATTTTTTTTGTATTTCGCCTCAAACTCTGTATGATATCTAAGTAACTATTTCATTCCACTCAAATCTTCTTTATACTATTTTAGTTTCTTTTGATACCAAGGGGTTTTCCAATATTAAGCGTTTTATTTTGAATACTCTGTTGTTCCGGTAGATGTCTCTTTTGAAGTGAAGTGAAAAAATTACATCACATTTGACAAGAAAAAACTTCTTTTTTTTTACGACGAACCCAGCATTACCCAGCTCCCGCTCAACCGACCGAGGGGCGCGACTGAGTGAAATCGAAAAATCCAACAGACCGGTGACCGAAAACCAGTAACAGTCCGGACTGCCCTGAACCCGAAACCGATCGCGGAAGGTCGCGGTTACACTTGTCTCTTACACTAAACAGCTACAGATTTGTTCATCAGCTGCTATAAAATTGCATGGGGAAAAGGAGAAGGAATTTATTTAATTATTTAAAGCACTCAGTAAGTAGGTTTTGATGCAGAAAAGCGAGTCAGAGGAATCAATGTTGGGGAAATGTGTATTAAAATCGTTACACAAAAATCTAAAGAGTCGTGCATTTCAAAGTTTGTTCTACATGGGCCCAATGAAAGTAGCCGAAAGTGTCTAGATGATCTTAAAGGAATGGTAAAGTTAAGCTTGCTAAGTAGGAATGGGCTAGTGGCAGCACCTCTTATCAATTTAGTTAAAAATAAAACTCGAAGCATCTTTCTACGACTAAGCAGTGTAGGCAGATTAATGAGCCGTAAACGACTTTTGTAGAAAGCAGGTTCTTGTTCGCATCCCAGCTCTTCTTCTTCTTTATTGGCGCTGGCACCGCTTACGCGACTATAGCCGATTCCATATTCATCCCTTCTACAATTAAACACTACGCCAATAATAGAAATGGAAGGATAAACGCTTCAACTTTATTAAAATTCACTATACAAATGGTGAGAACCTGGCAGAGACGATTCGTAAAACCTAAACATTTTTCGGTCATCGTGAAGCAGTTTGTCGGACCACAATACAGAAATTAGTCGAAAAAATAGAGCTACTGGGACAAGTTAATGATTTGAAGTATAAAACACGTACGCGTAGCTTAACAATTGGGTCTTAAGGCTTATAAAGTTCAGTTAACACAAGAACTGAAGCCAAACGATTATCAACAATGTCGTGCTCGTACTAATTGGATCCTTGATATGCTTAAAAATTATTCGGAATTTCAGTGAATGATCATCTTTGATGAGGTCCATTTCCATTTCGATGGACCTTACTTTTCGCAAATAAGGCTGGAATAATATTTACGGTGAATGGATTGCGCTATCGAGAGATGATTAATAATTTTTTATGGCCAGAATAGGATGGTATTTATCTGTACAACGTTGCGGTGCTGTGTGCCACACTAGCAACGGAGCTATCGATCTTTTAAGGAAAAAGTTTCAGGATCGTGTTATCTCTCGAAGAGGTGACCGAGATCTTGTGATTCAACATTTTGAGACTTCTTCTTTTGGGGCCACGTGGAAGGTTTACGCCCACAGGTCAACGTCGATTCAAGACCTCAGCTGGAATTCGTAAAGCTATTTGATAAAAATGCCCTGTAAACGTATCTTCCTCTTTACATTGAAATAAACATCTGATTATTTATCTCAAAAAATGACATTTTGCTTTGAATATCAAAAAAACTCCTCTTGTTGAAAAATCCCATGGGTTCCTGGTTACAAGAACGTATGAGGCTATGATAAGGTGGATAAGCTGATTCGCGCTCGCGCCGCTGGTGCGTTTGTAACCGCCGATTACTTCAGACTTTTCAGCGTCTTTAAATATTGTTTAAAGCTTTGGGACTTAGAGGAACAATAAGACTCTGAAGTAATGAAGTAAATATAGGGCAAATCATTAAAATAATGTGAGACAGCGTGGGTCGCAGACAGACCAAACTCTTGCTATCATTATGCTAAAGAGTACTCAGTATTCAGCAAGATGTACTCAAGGGGAATCTACCCTGGAGTATTACCTTTTCGAGTGCCCGACCTTCAGCCAATTGAGACGTTAAATCTTTCACGGTCCTCCAAACTACAGTCTTGTGAGGATGGATGAACTGATTGTAAATGGATAGTTGGTATAAGCAAGGGAGCACAATGAGCACAATGAGCTTAGCAATGGCTTTGGTGCGGTCCATACTGATACCTATAAAGGACCCATGAAAAGGGGCTCATCTCAAATCCATTGATTTTCAAACTATTCGTTGGTTATGAAGCGCGACAGTTTGTTGACCCATACCGAAGAAAGTTTAAAAGACAGTCAATATAAAAATGAAGGAAACGAGGGCAAGTTGCACTGAGGGTAGCGGAGGTAATACTCTAACAACTTTTTTCATTTACATATGAAATACATGAGTTTTCTTCAAACAATTTCAGGTTATTACGGGCAGGTTGTTATGCACAGGGAGGTCCTATTCAGAAACAGTAAAGACTTTGGTATCTTCTACTTGGTCCATGATCAGATCTTTCTAGTTACATAGCATCCGGTTTCACTTCGCCATTTGCTATCGAACTTACCGCAGGAAAGAGGCCGTTACTCTTTCCTTCTCAGCTAGCTCATCGGCCTTGCAACCCCCTGGAATATCCTTGTGCCCGGGGACCCAATCTACGGCATTTCACATATAATCTCGTGTCTTCTCTGCATCTTATTGATGGTAGTTCTGCTTGCAAGAGTCTGAAGTAGTCGGAAAATCTCTTCCTCATGTCGATTGTAAGTGGTTCAGAGTGAGACAGCTCAGCCTGTCGAGTTTTGAGACGTCGATGACGTTGGCTTTGATCCAAAACTGTTTCCATTTTTCCATTCATTCCTCTCTGTGAGTTTTCTTGGACAAGTAAGGTCGAAAGAGAATGCTGAGGTGAAATAGCCCACCTCTCCTGTAAATGGTGTAGCCCTCAATAGTTGCACAGACCATATGCTGCGGTTTGTCCATGGTTAAGTAAGCTTTATAAGTTTGCAGCTCGAGCTTTTGTTGAAGTTGAAGGCAGCGCTACTGTAATGAGAATGGAGGGGATCTATTGAACTTTGTCCAGCTTGCTTCTGAAAGAAGCTTTGTCGAGCTTTTCGAAATACAATAAAAAATATTTTATTGTCTTTCTTACCAGAGCTTGAGCTTGAGATATTTGCCCCAAGTAAAGTCTGCGTAGAATCTTCGTAAACATTCTCATCTCTCGCACTTTAGTGTGAAGATGTAAGTAATTTTAAAAGATACCAGATATTTTTCAGTTTTCTTTTATTATTATTTTTTAGCTCACAATTTTTTTTCTGCCACAACATTTTCGCAACAGCTTTTCAGTAAGAAAAGTTCGAACACGTTGCCGTTGAAAATAACAGTGTTCAGCGAAAAATACAAATACAATTAGCACACACACAACGCCATAACCCATCCATACATATTTCAAATCCTCGACTGCCATCGCCCTGTACTCATTTTTACGGCTCAAGTCCTCAAAACTCAAACGTCCAGCTCTGATCAACTCCAGAAAACCAATACGCATCCAATAATCGGTTAGGCCCGCCTGAGCGGTCTCCAAAACCATATCCTGCAAAATTTTCGAAAGTATCGAGTTGCTGTGTATGGGAAAGCCAAGTGGTATGTTGTAGTAGAAGCAGAGATCGGCGCGCAGGCGGAATATGGGTGTGGTGAATACCTTCTGTTGTTCACTATAAATTCGCCACTTCGTGGTGGGTATCATATACAAATATTTTGTGTCGTAAGCGTCACGTGTGGCCAAGTACTTATGATAATCGCTTTCGATATAAAACATCGGAATATATTTTCGTAAATCAACTGCTCGACCGATGAGCTCATGGTATTCTGGTGCGAACATGTAGATTTTCTTATTTGATTGCAGTATGTCATCGAAGGAGCGAAGTGGCGCCACTTTCGGCGCGCTCGTCCAGTAAGCGGCAAAGTAAGCATTATACGAGGTGGTGAGCAGTATGCCCAGCACATAGATCTGCATGTATATGAAACGTATGACGAATGGCGCACGACTTAGTTCGCGAAACGACTGACCGAGTACGCCGCGCAGGCAGGCATCGTGTATGAAAAAACGCAATAGATCCGGTTTGCTATTGTGTTGCCAGAGCGCACAGCTTAACACAAGAGATATGACAATAACAGCACCGAGTGTGAGCAAGAAGGTCATACCCTCGAATACGATCCAGAAGAAATCATAATTCGGTATGTCCGCCTCGACGGGTGTCCACACACACCAATTCACTTGTTCGTAGGGGTAAGAGAAACCATCGAGGGGAATATTTGGAAAAGTAAGTCCGACTGAAATTTCCACGGTATTATTGCGCACGGCGCTAATCAAATCTTGGGAGGGTGGAAACTTCGTATACGACTTAATAGGCAGCGGTTCGTAGAGTGTGAAGTTGTATTTACGTGCAAAGCAATCCAGGAAGTGACCAGCAAAACCGCCAAGGATACGGCGACCATCGTACTCATAGACAATAATGCGCGGATCGGCGCCGCCTATTATGTAGGGCAGTTTGTAGCCTTGCCAATTGGCCAGACGGTAGGGAAAGATCGGTTCTCGGTAGAGCAACTCGGCGCTTAAGTGTTTGTACTCCAAAGCGAAGTCGGGTAAGTGAGTGTACGAGTAGAATTGTTGCGTATGCTGAAAGTGCGAAGTTATGTGTCATTACTATAAAGGTGAATTGCTTTCTTTAGAAACTTACCTGATAGTCGCTACAGAGTGCTACCACATTGATCATCTTATTATACCAACTAAACTGAAAGAGTTCTCTTAAAAACAACGCCTCACAAGAAGCTGTGGTGCTATCGCTATTTATTAAGAATAAGATATTGCTTTGCGTTCTGTGCTTTAAGCTGGCCACCAACACTTTGAACAGCGCCGACTGCGCCATGAGCTCCTCCTCCAAATAAACTACGATCAATGAGGCAGCACTGAAATACCGCTTCAGCTCAAATGAGCTTAACTCGTCGTATAATATCACTGGCGTTGGTAGCTCTGTCATCAAATAGCGTACGAACTCCGTTTCATAATCCACATTTCCGGTCCGATTGGCTTGTAAGCTTTCAAAATCTTCACCATCTTCATCCAACACGTTACTTGATAGCTTGCCAAAAGCTACGCCAAAAGTTGCATTGCGATTGTGTGCAAAAACTATTTGATCATAGTGATAGAAACGTCGTATATCCTGCAGGAAATTCAACAAATTGTAATCAGCCAAATCAAGTTGAATGTCTTGTCCATTAGCTCGGTGCGCGAGCAGTAGTACGGCGAGCGCGTATTCCAAAATCTGCTTGTATTTCATGCTCTTCGCTTCCGAAAAATGGTGTGTCAACAACTTTTGTTTGCACTTTTATTACTTAACTTTACTCGCGAACATATGTATTAGCGACGGCTCAGGCCCGTACAAAGTGATTGCTTGCTATGGCTTATCGCTTGTTCCAACTAATTGATTCCCATGGGCGATGTAATTATGTGTGTGTCGCCATGAGCGTGCACAGATCCAGATTTAGTTTAGCGTGGGGGCTACTTAATTACAAAGATCTACTACAAATAATTTGGTGACGACTCGTTTGAAAACTTGGACCACAATAGAAAGACAACACGTTTTAAGAAAGCTTTCGTTCCAACTTATTTGGTTTAAGAGTCCGTTGAAGTGTTAAGATATTGGAGTTGGCCTTATAATAATCGCACATGAAATGAAATATCCGATAGATAACCCGAAGTTCCTGCGGGTTAGGGGCTCAAAAATTTATCCGCGATAAGGTACGTCTGTTGTAAGAGGCGACTAAAATCGAATAGTTCCCGCGACAGTCGGGTCTTTATACCGCATTGCTAGATTAGAGGGATTCGAAACTAATCGACCAAGGCAAAAAATGCGAATTAAGTCTTCCATTGACTCGTACCTTTTTAGGGAGGCAGAAATACGTGAGTACCAGAAAATTTGAATGTTTCACAACCGAATATTGGAGCAGAAAAAAAGCCTATGATGGGCAAATGAAATATCCTTTGCAGCGAAGGTATCAAATGCGATTCATATTTTAAGGGTTTTGGGTTGCGGACGCAATAGCTTGGTGGTTAGCAGTGTGTACTACCATTCGAAAGGCCTGGGTCAAAGCCCTTGTCCGACTGTCATTCAAACATTAAATTTTCTAACTTTGATCGCGCCTAGGCAGGAAATGTCAAGTCCACATAAAAATTCATCGTCCGTTCGGAGGGCACTAAGAATAAACTATTGTTCATTCCTTTGCTTGGAAAAACATTGAGGCGCACACCATAAATAGGAAAAGGTTCGGGTTCAAGCTCGGATCATAGAAATCCATAAAAACTTATAAGCGTCCATCTATCAATCCTTGATCGGGTGTTTGAGAAGGTCCGGCTTTTCGATACGAAGGAAATTCTAAAACCCTCCCACTTCAACTCGTGCTTGGGCACGCTCATGGGCGTTGTCCCTTCATTATGTCCACTTTACATTGCATAAAGCTGTTAGAATTCGTGTTGTATTAATTTTGTACTGGTTTTTATATACTACCGTATACATACATATGTTTGTATACGTATATGTGGCAGTCAGGTGCGATGGTTTTAATTAACCAAAATTAATCAATTGGGAAATGTTTTGCGACCAAAACATGTGATGTGATTTTAATACACAACCAAATACGTGGGTTACCTTGCAGGCAATCGAAAAGTTTTTTCTACGTAGTACTGTGATTAAGCAAGAAGTCGGACCATTGACAGTTTGGAGGTATCGCCACGAAACTAGTTAGTGTGACAACTAGTAGCATTCTAATAAGAAACCCGTACCTTTCGCTGCTGTAGAAGAACTTGGTGAACTTGGGTTTTAATCAACGTTTACCGAAAATATTACATTTAGCTGGGTTTTGATTTACTTCTAGTAATAAATTTTTCTGGTACTACTTGAAACAGGTCAAGAGAATCTCAACGCCATCTCTTATAAGGTTTTATCGAGCATATTGTGTAAGTGATGCGTAGTATCTTGGAAAATATTCGTTGATTTTAAAATTGACTTTGATGGCATGAAAGGGAATGCGTAAAGGTTTGGTAGTTAACGAGAACATGACGAAATATATTCTGCCGTTAAACAAATAGTTAGGACAAAAAATTTCGTCTAACTAAGGATTAGCGTCAACATCAATAAGAATATCAGCCTTGAAATGCAATGTAGAACCACTATTGACGTCAGGTGCTACTTTGGACTGATTGAGTAATTAAAAAGGGAAGTTTTCAGTCGTCAAACAAAGATCGAGCTATATCAGTAACTTATAATAACCGTACCGCTGTATAATACAAAAGCGTGGGCGATTACTATAACCGTTGAGTTCTAGAGAGAACGATTTTGCAAAAAACTTTTAGAATGAAAATACGAATATTTATCAACGAAAATGTTTTTTTTTTGGATTTGGCTCGTCTTGGAAGACCCACACGGTCGATTGCTGTTTTGTTTCGGGCTCATACGCATAGATCCATGATTCCTCACCTGTGACGATCTTATAAACGTCTTTTGAAGCACCGCGATCGTATTTTTTCAGCATTTCTTTACACCAATCCACACGAGCCTTTTTATGAGCGATTGTCAAATTGTGCGGAATCCAACGAGAACAAACCTTTTTTACGGCCAGGAGTTCATGCAATATCGAATGTATGCTGGTGGAAGAAATGCATAGGCATGCCTCTATCTGAAGGTATGTTACATGACGGTCTTGCATTATCAGTTCACGTTCACGTCATTTCACGGCATCGATGTTTTCTGGCACAACGGCTGTTTTTGGACGACCTTCACGGAATTCATCTTTGAGCGAGCGTCGGCCACGATTGAATTCGTTATACCAGTTTTTCACAGTGCTATAGGATGGTGCTTTATAGCTATACAAAGATTTTAGTTCATCGATGCACTCTTGTCGTGATAATCCACGTCAAAAGTTGTGAAAAATGATCGCACGAAAATGTTCACGGGTTAATTCCATTTTTTGGCCGAGATGAATTTTTTAATTCCCTGTAAATAAAACAATTCACGATTAAATTACAAAACGTTCTGAGCGATGTTATGCTAAAAAATGTCAAACTTTCCAATGGAAATGTCAGATTGCACCTGGCAACACTTAGTGTTGCCTAGGTCAGACCTATATATAGCAGCCTACGTAGCGATGGCGAGTACCGATGGAATGATATAGTAGAGTGAAGTAAGATACAGTGATTGTATTTGCTTTGTTATGTCCTCCGAATGGATGGGAGCTCACCAGCGCAGTATATGATACAGTACCCGTCGTTGAAAGCAAAGAGGAATACCTTCACTTCGTTGAAAATAACACTTAGAGAAGAACATGACTTCATTTAGTGTTTCCATTTCGCGACGAGTTTGTTTGGGCTATAATAACGCAAGAAGAAGAAAAAGATGTTTCTACTGAAAATAAGATTATGGTCCGGGAATTTATTCACATCAGTGGTTCTTAATCAGAGCAAGGAGTAGACCTCTTAACATAATACTTCCTACGAAATCTCCTTACATCAGCTTGACCGGCTGCTCTAGTAACGTCAACCGAGGTCACTTACCAACACTTTAGTGAAAACTGCTGAGCCTATTACTCACTGCTTGTGACATATTTTCAATATGTGAGACATATGCCACGCAGGGTATAACGATGTTTTACGAAAAATCTATGTTGGGTAGAAAATAAATGCTTATGACCTCCAGATTGGCTACTATTGGGTCCAAACTTGTTCGTGCGTTTCTTTTTCAAAATTGGAATGTTTATTTAAGGAAAAAAATGTTCAGGGTATTGACCTACTGAAGCTGTTTAAGTATTTTCTCACCTTTTACAGAAGGGTCAAGGTCCGAGGTTCAAGACTGGTTTCACGTATGACTTTTTGAGCTTAGAATTGTCGTTTGGATCCAATGTATATGTACCACCAGTCATAATTAGATGCAAATAAATACTGCGTTTTGTAGCACTCAAGCCATATTTCTGACATGCAAAATCTTCTTTCCGTGTCTCTGGGCTTCAATTCATATGGCTTCTTTTTTTCTTTTAAATGCTTTAACATAGCTGCTTGAGCGATTCACAAAGGTTCTATGAGATTTTCTTGTATTTGCCAATAGCCTTCATCGAGTAATGTTTCGAGTTTCTCATCTTAGAACTTTTTGGGGCGTTGTGCAAACCATTTTTGACACGTTAGCTCAACGGCCACTAAGCTACGATGAATTTCAGCAGAGGTTTTTAATATGAAAATGATGAAGAAGAACTCAAAACAAAGTTCGATATAGATTAAATATAAAATAGACACAGATATTGTAACGTTTTAGCTAAATACGCCTCGATAATTTTCCAAATCCCACGAGTTCGATCACTGGATTGTTAAATAAAAGTCCCAAGATTTGTTTTACAATTTCTTTATTTTAAAGAACTTAAGCAACGATTATTTATTACTCAACAATTCGATGTATTATACATGACGACTTATTATACAATTCTAAAACTCTACTATTTTTACACAGTTTACTCACTATACAACTCTCTACTCGTATAAACAGAGTTTACTTCGTAAGTGACTACCGTTGCCTCGGTCGCTCTCTTATAACCCCAAATTGAAGGTGTTCTTACTCACTTTTTGGCATGCTCTAACGATATACAGATTATTTGATTCTCGCGCTCTAGAATGTGCTTTAGTTATCGACATCTTCCTTTTATCTCACATTTGTAAATGGTAATTTTGCCACAACATGAGTAAGATAAATCTCTCTCTATCAGTCTAACTTAACCATAAGCGCTAATAAACACACTTAGAAGCATTTCTCTCTCCTTCTCTGAAGGAAGCTATTTAGGAATCATTCTTTTGTAATGAGCATACTTGGTTTGAGATTCTCAATGGTCTTCTTGGTAGTTTTGAGATGCGTTTTTCAAACTCCGATATTAACGTCTGGTATATAAAAATCTGAAGTCTGTAAATGAGCCAAAGCCCTTTTGTAGATGCACCACGCTGTTGAAGATTAATTGTCGAAAATGTCGATAGAATAATGGAAATCGGCGAGCCTGACCGTCATGCGAGCACTGCTTCGATTGCCCAGGAGCTTAACATTATACCAAATACAATTTGGATCCACTTGAAAAAGGCTGGATACACAAAGAAGCTCGATGTATGGATGCCACGTGAGTTGACGAGAAAAATCCCTTTGGACCGAGTTTTCAACTGCGAATAGCTGCTGAATCGTAACAAAATACATTCTCCATATCTCCATCGGATAGTGGCCGGTGATGACATGTGGATCACTTACAGAAACTTCAAACGAAAACAGTCGTGATCGAAGGACAGTGAGCCGACAAGAACGGTCCTCAAAGCCGGGCTAACGGGGTCAGGTACGGTTTGTTGTGTTTTTGGCGGGATTGGCATGGAGTCATCCAAACCAAACTCTTGATTCGTAACTTTACTGTCGGCAATTGGATCGTCTGAAATGAAGCAATTGCACAGAAGCGCTCAGATTTGGCTAACACATCGATAGCGACTCTCCAGAAACTCTGAGAGCTTGTTTGGGAAGCTCTGAGAGCTTGTTTGGGAAGCTCTGAGAGCTTGTTTGGGAAGCTCTGAGAGCTTGTTTGGGAAGCTCTGAGAGCTTGTTTGGGAAGCTCTAAGAGCTTGTTTGGGAAACTCTTATGCATCCCCCCTATAGTCCTCGTACAGAGTAATTACCATTTACTCCTGTCTATGGCGAATTATTTGGCTGGTGAAGGATTGGTTTTCCGGTTTACGAATTGAGGAAGTTTATGCTTGAAAGGAATTGGAAAATAATGAAAATAGAGAGTCTTCAACAGCAAATGCAAGACAACTGTCAATTGTCAAATTGAATATTTATGTCACTGAACGCAGCGTAGTTGGGGTTTGACTCCATTGGACTATTTTTGATGAGAAACCGCTCAAGATAAGTGCTACGCGAACCATCCAGAGATGATTCATGACTTGGAACACGAAATTGGGGTCCCCAATGCAACCAGAGAGTGCCACACATTCGCAAATGTGTTGAAAAATTGGCTTAACAGACAGAACAGTTTGGCCTACGGCAGGACCAGCTATACAAATAAAGTGGGATTTTATCATTAACCGGAAAGTTAAGGTCTTGTAATAAAGGCAAGATCATTGACAAATATCAAAGCGTAAATTTTTCTTGCTCAACCGTTGTATTGTTAATTACTGTGAATGTAATTGTGGTGGCAAACAATAGTTTTTGTGATTATTTCGACACTTTCATGGCAAATTTGTTGTTACAGTTGAACTCGAAACTTATGCTTCCCATGGGAGTAAAGCCGAAAATTCCAGCGCTTGGAGTTTCTTATTGGATTTACTTCACTTTTTCACATTAATGAGCTTGGAATATTGTACTTTTGCGACCATTGTTGTTGTTTTACTACATATTCGCTGTCGACATGAGTTAAGTAGGTTTTTGTTGTTTATTTCAATATATTTTTCTAGTCACTCTGAGTATGTATTCGTATGTACACGTATGTACATGACAAATGCAGGTAAGTGAGTAATTTTCATTTTTTTTTCTGTAGCCTTTAACCGGGCACACAACCACCAGAGACCTGCCGAACGCTTTGAAGAGAAATTGAATGAAAAACTTTTTTCAAAAAAAAAAGCAAAAAAAAAAAAAACAACAAAATAAATAATGAAAGGCGCTAACATCAGTAGCAGTGCTTTTGTGTGTGTGTGTGTGTATGTATGGTGTGTGTTGCTGTATATACGTTTCTAAGGGGTTAGTTAAACATGCGCCGCACATGCCGAACGCTTTCAGCTGTTTCTTGTTGTTCGAGCTGCGCGTTGCCACATTTAACCTCAAAGTTCAAGCATTAAAGGCAATTAAGACGCGTGTGCCAAGCGACTGGTATGCAGTATGTGGCATGTGGCATGTGGCATGTGGCAAAAGGCAAGCGGTGGCACGTCGCTCGTAGTGGACTGAAGCTAATCGCTTAGTGGTAGGTCCGCAGTAAAATGTAGCAAAAAAAGGAAAAAAATTAATACGAACATTGTAATATCCAAAAATTTAGTAAAAAAAAAAATATTAATTATTAATTACTTTAATTATTTTTTTATAATTAAATTGCTATTCTAACTTTCACAAAAATAGTTGCGTGATGGTCCATCTTATTATTGGCCTCGGCCACTGCGCCGTGAGCTTTGCTTTCTCCCGACTGGAAAAGTAAGCGAAGAATATGGGTCTGACAGTTAACGAGTGCAAGCAAATAGTCAGCGCATTCGCGACTCGGCTCTCACGTCATTGTTGATAGTCATAACTTTGAAGTCGTAGATAGCTTCGTCTATCTTGGAACACTAAGCTGTATTAGCTTTGAATGTCGATCTCGTAGGTTCCTCATTTTCCGAGAGATTTTTAGATGTGCTTCTTGTCAGCCAATTCCTCAAGCTACCCATTCTCTCTTAATCTACCTCTTTGCTTCTTCTAATTGCCAGCAAGATACGCTTTGGACTTGGCCAATCGTGTTGTTAGATTGAATTCAATATGGCATCCATCGGCTTACCGTATGTAAATTTGATGGCATGTCCTATGTAATCGTCCTAAGGTAAGACGTGACAATATGTAGAAATGGTAGACAGTTGGAATAGTGGATACCTTAATACGGAAGGTGTCGCTGTACATCGGTTAAAGTTCTAACAGGAAGCTTTGAAAAAGGCCCTAGTTTCCTTCATTAAGTAAACATTTTAACTTATTTAATTACGCTTTGTCTACTTATGTGAACTCTACTTTTGTACGTGTGTTCAGTTCCGCTATCCGTGACCTCAACATCCAATTATATGCATGTTGGACTACAATGGTTGCATACATTCCTGATTACACACGTAACCGCATTTCATATTGAGTCGCAATCACAAAGTGGGCTTTATCGAAGTGGCGCTACCGACTGACCAGACTACTAAGTAATTCCCCAATCGATTGTAGTTGTAGTAGCAAGGCATGTTTGTTGTTGCACGTTCGCAACTTTGTATGTTGCCTACATACATCTATGTACACACAGTGATACGTAAATAAATGTATGCCACTTGTCGCTTTTGATCGCCGCACGTCGATAAGTGGTGAAAAGAAACTCCGCCGATGAGCAATACCAAATAAAGGCACAGCGAGTTGGATTTTTCCACTTTTCGTCACTTGGGGTTACTGCGGCATGCTACGCTCTGGGCATGTGACCGTGATGAGTGTTGATGTTTTGCTTTAATTATTGCAAATATAGTCGATTGTACTTACTTTTCTGTATGGAATAAATCAGTAATTACAAAAACTATGTTCTGCTCCCTTGGCAACCATATTCTGTGAGAATTCCTTCAAAAGTAGGAATAAAAACAATTTTACTGGAAAAAATAAAATAAAATAAAGAAAACTAAATAAAATAAAATAAAATAAAATAAAATAAAATAAAATAAAATAAAATAAAATAAAATAAAATAAAATAAAATAAAATAAATTAATATAAAATAAAATAAAATAAAATAAAATAAAATAAAATAAAATAAAATAAAATAAAATAAAATAAAATAAAATAAAATAAAATAAAATAAAATAAAATAAAATAAAATAAAATAAAATAAAATAAAATAAAATAAAATAAAATAAAATAAAATAAAATAAAATAAAATAAATAAAATAAAATAAAATAAAATAAAATAAAATAAAATAAAATAAAATAAAATAAAATAAAATAAAATAAAATAAAATAAAATAAAATAAAATAAAATAAAATAAAATAAAATAAAATAAAATAAAATAAAATAAAATAAAATAAAATAAAATAAAATAAAATAAAATAAAATAAAATAAAATAAAATAAAATAAAATAAAATAAAATAAAATAAAATAAAATAAAATAAAATAAAATAAAATAAAATAAAATAAAATAAAATAAAATAAAATAAAATAAAATAAAATAAAACAAAATAAAATAAAATAAAATAAAACAAAATAAAATAAAATAAAATAAAATAAAATAAAATAAAATAAAAATAAAATAAAATAAAAAAAATAAAAATAAAATAAAAGAAAAAAAATAAAAATAAAATAAAATAAAATAAAATAAAATAAAATAAAATAAAATAAAATAAAATAAAATAAAATAAAATAAAATAAAATAAAATAAAATAAAATAAAATAAAATAAAATAAAATAAAATAAAATAAAATAAAATAAAATAAAATAAAATAAAATAAAATAAAATAAAATAAAATAAAATAAAATAAAATAAAATAAAATAAAATAAAATAAAATAAAATAAAATAAAATAAAATAAAATAAAAAAAAAAAAAAATTAAATAAAATAAAATAAAATAAAATAAAATAAAATAAAATAAAATAAAATAAAATAAAATAAAATAAAATAAAATAAAATAAAATAAAATAAAATAAAATAAAATAAAATAAAATAAAATAAAATAAAATGAAATAAAATAAAAGAAAATAAAAGAAAATAAAAGAAAATAAAATAAAATAAAATAAAAAAATACAAAATAAAATGAAATAAAATAAAATAAAAAAATTAAATGAAATATTTTAAAACAAAATAAAATAAATAATATAAAATAAAAATAAAATAAAATAAAATAAAATAAAATAAAATAAAATAAAATAAAATAAAATAAAATAAAATAAAATAAAATAAAATAAAATAAAATAAAATAAAATAAAATAAAATAAAATAAAATAAAATGAAGTAAATTAAATAAATAGTAAAATTAAAGAAATTAAACTAAAAAAATATAAAATAAATCGAAATAAAATAAAATAAAAAAATTAAATGAAATTATTAAAAAAATAGTAAAATTAAATAAATTAAACAAAAAAATATAAATAAAATATAATAAAATGAAATAAAATAAAGTTATAAATATTAAATAAAATACAATAAAAAATCAAAATAAAAAAATTAATTAAAATAAAATTAAATAAATTAAAATAATTACAATAAAATTAAATGAACTAAAATGAAATAACATAAAAAATAAGATAATAAATTTGGTAACTTCACCTTTATCAACACATTTGAAAGGAAATCGATGGGTTATTTTTTTTAAAATGTCAATGCAAGGTTTTATTTCAAAAACGCTTTAATAACTAAATATGCTTAAATGTAATTGTTTTAGGAGTAAAGTAGATAGAAAAAAACAATTTCTAACTTATGCGCTGAAGTGTATAAATACATATAAATTTTATTATACGCAATTTCACACTTATTACAATATTTATGTATATAATTTGATGCTGTTTTTAATATTTTAAACTAAGTGACGCATCTAAGCTGCTTGGCAACAGATCAACACAGTGGATTTTCTTACTTAAGAGCTATTAAATATTTTATTAAATGTTTTTACAATTCCTTATATTTTTATATTTAATGTTATTGCTGCATAACAGTACAAAATAATGTTTTTTTTATTTTTTTTAAATTGAGTTATATAATGTATGCAAAATATGTGTTACTCACAAAAAGGAAAGGCGTGAAAATAATTACACCAGCATAAAACTAAATCTCATATGTAGTAAAAAATACACCCATTTGGAAATTCCAGCAAATAAACTTTAGTAAAACACAGCATGAAAAAATAGTAAAACTAATTTTTTTAATTATTAAGAACATAAAAACTTATGAGACGATAATACTAACACTATTCGCAAGCTCAATCTGTATATGTATGCGTTGTGTATAAAGGTAAAATACAAAAAGTACAAATCAATTGACGCGCGGAACTGCTTAGACAAAAGTAAGTAGATTACAAAAACATGAAACTATATTATTAAAAATAGAAGAAAATTAAGCATTGGCTTTTGTTGTGTAGTTTTTTTTTTTTAATAAATACTAATATTATAAAAATTATTTATTAATTTTATGTACACTAGAATATATAGAATTATACTTATATATCTATTATATATGTATGTGCAAGTGTATTTCTTCTATATACATATATAAAATACATACCGACACCGTTGAAAATAATTAAATCACATGCATTATTGGCAGTTAAATACACTACATACATACAAAGTACGAGTGAGTGTAATTAAACGAGTATTTATGATTACACTTAAGTGCATACACATATATATACACATATCTCTCTATGTAACTTAACTAATATTCACTAAAATAATTTTCTAAAAAATTTATTGCTTAAAATTATCGCTTTGCTGTGTCTACATATATACAAAATATAATTTCTTACTTATTTATGACTAATACTAAATACGATAGATACAAAATATATATGGTATGTATGTATATATTCTAGGTATACAGAGTGAAGAGGAAATACTTGGCAATTATACAATTATACACATTAATGGCAAGTACTCATTTAACAATTAACTATTTATGTAACAAGAAAATAAAATATTTTTTAGTCTAATATTTGAAAATTGAAATATATAAATTTTCAAAATCTTCAAAATACTCATAAAAGAAATTATTTATATTTAGTTATAAGAAGTAAGTTGTATAGCGAAAAAAGAACAGAAAACAATTTTCATAAATTTATGTTTGTAAATACATTGTTTTTGGACAAGCCGGTACTAACATAATTTTTTGTTTGGAATTTTTAATTTTTGTTTTGTTTTTAACATTTGCATTGCAGCCATGAAACTGATATAATGTAACTAAAGAGTGATATATAAAATTATTTTTAAAAACATTTTCATTATATTTAAACCAATTCTTGTTTGGCTCCACGAAGCTGTATCTGAGAAATATGAAGTCTAAAAGAATTAAGTTTTAGCTAATTTTTATGATTTGATTAATGACCTTAAAGAGGAATTTTAAATTTTTTGTAAAATTTTTTGCAAGTGTTTTCATTTAAACTACGAGATGTGTTCGAAGTATGACGAAAATTTTGATTTTTTCAACAAAATAATTATTTATGCGTCGACATCGTTGTTGCTGCCTTCAAATTACTTTCCCTTAGAGATTAAGCACTTATGGTATACCGAGACATTTTGCCAACTCGATATTTGAGATAACATTTAGTTCTTTCACCTATGCACTTTTATGGTTCTCTACAGCCCTTTAAGGTTCTCTTTAATCCTTGAAATAGAAAATATTCACAGTTTGCAGTTAATACTCCTTATTGACCGTTTGATCTGATGACAGGAACTCCTGATGAACTTTGATATTAAAGGCGAAGTATGTAGTGAGTGTGACCCTCACGTTCGACCAAATTTATCGAGCCTTTTTTGGCTTTGGTCAGCCAGAATATCTTCACTGCGATAAGTGAGCCTCTATTTCGACGTCATATATGTAAACCCAAGTTTCGTCATCTGGAATAATACGTTTCAGCAATTCTTTATCGTCACTGACTTCTCTTAGTGACTACTGAGCAACGTCCATACGCCGCTGTTTTAGTTGAAAATTCAGGTGCGATTTAGCAGGTGCGATTTTCATACCCAAAACATGTGAATAAATGTTGTAATATTTTCCAATCGCTATGCTAACATCAACAGTGACTTCTCAATTTGCGGTTCGGTAATCATTTCGTAATAAGTTCTCTAACTTTTTTCATATTTTTATCGACTGTTGATGAGCTGGCGCGACCAGGGCATTCGTCAATGAATTCACAGCTTTCCTGGAAGCTCGTTTGCTACTCGTAAGCTCTTGCTTTACTCATACTAGTAGTCTCATGAAAGATCGTTCTTAAAATTTGATAAAAACGAAAATCGCTGAAGTCACAGACAAAGCCAACAGTGGAAGAATGAAAAGAAAGTTGGACAGTCGAACTCTTTAAGCTTCCGAAAATGAAAAAAATTCTCGTTATTTTTTGAACACACCTCGTAGTCTTTTTTGAACAATTTAGTAGGTCAAATTTCACGATTTTAATAACAATTTGAAGAAAATTAACTTAAAGTTAACATTATTATTATTATTTTATTATTATTTCAATAAGTTTTAAAATATCGGAGTTCCTGTATCTTATGCATGGCATTTAAAAACACTGTCTCCACCTGAAAGCAATTAAATATTTTCATAGTAGTTTTTAATGTTTTAGGCAATTTTGGTTAAATATATATATATATCTATTTTTAATTCGAAAAAATTTATCATTTCTTCTAATATTTGTTATTTGATATTCGATATTATTAAGACATATATGTGCCCATTCGGATTATTTTACATTAACATTTTTCTGTAGCAATCTAATACAATCAACTCTTTAATGATTTTTTTTAAATAATCTAATAAAATTTTTAATTTTTTCTTTGTGCATAGATTTTATATCTTCACATAAATATTTTATTTTTAAGAGCCTCCTTTGCCATTTTTTTGTTTTTACTTTAGCTTCTAAAATTTATTGTAATTATTTAGTTTACTGCCTCTTTTATAGTTAGTTTTAGCTCATATTTTATTGATCTGTTTTTTCTTCTTTTTTGATCTCCACTTGGTAGCTTTGTCATTTGGCACATTGGCATATAATGCTATTTAGGTAAATATTTTCTGTTTTAAAATAATATTATTTTTTTCTTTGTTTGTTATTTATATATAAAATTTTTAGTATTATTTAAAAAAAAATTGATTATGGATAGTAACGATTCAAAGCTTTAGGCTCAGTTTAAAAAAAAATTAAGGGTGTCTAAAAAAAAAAGGGAGTTGAAGCAAATCATAAATACTTAGTTCTTAATTAAAATAAAAAATCTGAAAAACATAGCTCATAATATTTTTGGTGAGAGCGTTTTGGAGGATTTTTAACCAGAGAAATAAACTTAACGAAATAAATTTGTTTCGTTTCAGCGCCATGTTATCGAAAAGAAGTGAGATTGTTATTGTTGAAACCACACAAAATCAGCGTTAACGTTTATTTTGAAATGGCTGCTTGCTATGATATTAACAGCACACTTCAATTTGACCATTTAACATTATCTGTTAACGCTTTAACATTATCTGTTAATGATTTAACATTATCTGTTAACGACTTAACTTCACTGAGAGCCTTTCGTTTTGGGTAAAAAAGAAAGAAAATATACTTTGATAACTGCTTTAATAATAACATTTCCAAATGTCTCAATCGAAGCGATTGAAATTTTTTGTTTAATACATTTTGATCAATCTGCTTCTGCTCAAACCCAATAGAAAGTGTAAACATACATACCTTATATTGTCTTTGAGTTCTTAAGGGTCTCGGTAGTGGAAAGGCATTAAATTTTCTATTCAAGAGGAACTTGAGTTTTTTGTAAAAGTTTATTTGAAGTTTAATTCTTAAAGCAACCTTGAAATGGAATCCAATTATGTTATTTTCTTCGTATAAAACACATTCTTTTTCAAAAGTTTTTTTGCTTAAATTAGAATAATATATTTGCGCTTGTGAATTTTCTAACACCTCTTTAATTGGTTGATTAATTGTTGACTAATTAATCATTTATTCATGTGAGTTATTGCCAAATGGTTATATATATACATACATATATGCTTGTAAATATGCATAAAAATGACGCGTAACTTTTTTTTGATTTGCTATTCATTAACATTTCAAATGAATTAGTTTGAGTTAAGAAAAACTATTTGATTCATTGGTTATTGTGGGTATTTATGTATATTCTTCAGTTTGTGATTACTCAACACACAGCTGGTTGGTTGGATAAAAGCGAAGTGTTAATGGACAATTGACAACTAATTGATTGATTAATTTAACGATTGAATGATTAATCTGTATTTAAGTGTGTTTGAAGCAGTCGTGAATTTTATTTTCTATAGCTTTTCTTTGATAAAATATTTTTAAACATGTTGACAACGAGTTTTTTTTGAGCAATGTGCAAAGGTTGAGGCAAAAAAGTTTTGCTATATATAAAAATTTACACTACTAGAGAGAATTTTGGTAGAGCTTCTCATCCAATTTGTGATTAATGTCTTGAAGTTTTTTTTTTTCAATAAATGGAGAGACCTACATTTTATCCAAGGCGACCTCCGAATGGTCTTTTATGAAGAGGTTTTTTTTCAAACAATCGGAGGGCTTGAAATTCCCTGTCGAGGGGCGACCGCAATTAGAAAAATTAATTTTCTAGAAGTTTGGACGTTGGTTAAACCAGGACTAATTTTGAGTTTCGAGAATCGCAGTACGCAATACTAACCACACGGCCATTACTAGTAATGGAAAAGGTATAAAAATTGGAAATTTGGCGTTTATTGAAGTTTGTTCTGGATGCCCCACCAGAGACACAACCGATGAAAGTGAAGGAAATTATCTTGGAAAATCATCATGGAAAATCGTCGAATTAATATCAAAGAAGAATTGCCGTGCTATTTTTGATGAAGTCACTGTATTACTAGTGATAAATCATGCGTCTATGAGTATGATATCAAAACAAAAACCTCATCAAAAGCCTAGGGATATAAGACCAGCTAAAACATGTAACGCTCGGTCAAATGTCAAGAGTTTTTTTTATTGATTTTTGCGATTATCTTGAAGTAGTTTATCAAAGTTCTTACCATAAGTTTTCACAGTTAACAAGAAATATTACCTTGAGGTTGTGTGCGGCATGTGTGAAGCAATATGAAGGACAGGCCGGAAAATCTGGCAAAGCCACTATTTTTACATTACGGTTCACTGCGTACACAGTACACACAGATATTATGGAGAACATTTTTCTAAGCTGCAAAGACTTCACCAATCCTTCTCCTGGACAAATAAACCGATTCGCAATTATCGAGCTGATAAAATGCACGCATCAGCTCCTCTGAAAAATATGGCTAGCGGAAGGTATGCTTGGTGATCGGAAGTGCCTTTGTTACTTTGAATACATATCAGAGACTAAAAGGTTCGGTAAATTGATTAAGGTTTTCTGATCCATTAATAATTCCAAAAAATAAATAAATATAAAAAAAAGTGAGTGTGCTTACGAACCACAGACTAGTGGTATGATAATTTCCTTCGCTTCATCGAGGGAAATAGAGAAATGAAATGCGGGCTTTCATCTCTCTTTCTTGCTCTCTCTATCTCTTACTCTCATTTTAATAGCTTTTTTTAAGGCCCAACTGAGAATGATTTATGTTAAATTCAGTATTGTTTTGGGACCAATTGGGAACTAGTTTTGCATCATTTCAGAACAACGACGAAAACCATTCGATAAAAGTTTTTTCTACTGAGAATTAGCGCTCTGCGAAGTTTGTGAGATTAAATACAATTGTGCTTTTCACTGACCTCGAGCTTTCTTTCAATGCACAGCGTGGTATGTAAAAAAGAGCTTTAAGCTTTGAATCGATACAAAATCCATTTCTTATTTATTATTATATATGAATTATCATTGTATTTATATTTGTTTAATATATGGTATATTAATTTTTGTTGAAATATATTTAAAGGAATACATAGATAAATTCGATGAGTTTGAACCTTATACATATATGTATGGTAGAATGTACATATGTATACGAGTATGTAGGATTGATTGGAAATATTTAGGCACTTAGGCATGCAAAAGTATTTTTAATAAAATATTATAGTAAAAAAATATATATTAAAAGTAAGGATTAAATTAACAAAAGTAAGAGAAACTAATAGCAGCAATGTGTGAGTACACACATACTAACACGTATTTTGTATGTACAAGTATGTGGTAGTAGCAGTATTTGTGCATAGGAGTATTCATATTGAGAATTAGGAACAAGATATTATTAAATTTATTACAAAAAAAAAAAAAACTTAAGCAAGAAAGTGTACCCAAAGTAAAATTAATATAAATAAGTAAATAATTACCCTCCTTCCTTTGGCCAAATACCAAACATATATAAATACATATGGTACACAGTTTTATCTATTCGCTAGCAAGCCATTCGCCGGCGGCAATACATTGGCGTTAACTGCGCCTAGTGTAGGCCCACTCAAGGGTCCACCTACTGACACTGAAGATACCACACCGCTGGCTACAGCACGTGCACTGGCGGCCAGCCCCAACGATGTTGCCACATTCAACTGCCGCTGATGTACAGCCGCCGCGACCACACTACCGGCACAACTGTTGGGCACAATGGACATGCCGACACCACCGCCGCCGCCGCCACCGACGCTATTCACTGTTTGGGCAGTGGCTGCTGCTGCTGCCGCCGCCGCTGCCGCTGCAGCTGCTGCACGTTGATGCTTGCTCGCATTGCCACCGCTGCTACCACCTCCACTCTTCACCAATCCACCATTGTGCTTTTGCGCCATGTGCGTTTGGTAGTGTTTGGCAAGATGCGCTTTCTGACGGAAACTCTTGCCGCAGAGCGAGCAGGTGAATGGTTTTTCGCCTGTGTGCGTACGTATATGCACGTTTACCGAGTACTTGTCCTTGAAACCCTTCGAGCAGATGGAGCAATAGTGCAGCGAGCGTTCCTTCCGCTGGCCATTGCAGTGTGTAGGACTGTTGCTGCTGGTGCTCGAGCTGCTGCCACCGCTGGCTGGGCCGTTTGGGCCGCCGTTCGTAGTGCTGCCACTGCCAACTGCAGTGGTGTTGCTGCTACTACCACCGCCCGTACTGCTGTTGTGATTGGTTACATTTGGATTGTTGTTGTTGTTATTATTGTTGTTATTCTGATGCTGCGTACTCGACGTGGAACGCTTGTACTTCTTTGTCACTTTGGTAGTGCTACTGCCGCCGCCGCTGCTGCTGCTGTTCGTCACCATGGTTGCTTTGCCACTGGCCGCTTGTTGTTGTTGCGTATGCAACACACGTTGCTGTTGTTGTTGGTTTGGTATATGCAACGCTTGCATTGGTGCTTGTGGTAATGGCGATATTTGTTGTTGCTGCTGCTGCTGCTGCTGTTGAGCTAAACTCGTTGGCGTTGTTGCAGGCGAGTGCAACTGCTGTTGTTGCTGCTGTTGTTGTAATTGTTGTAAGCTCGTACTGCCTGCACCTCCACCACCAGCCGCTGGCGACAGCTGCATCAACACATCACTGGTTACATAATCCGCACTCGGCGTTGGCGAGCAGAATTGTTGCACTTCGTTGGCAATGCGTTTCATCTTCTCAAAGTCGTCGCTGAAGGCACTCTCTAGCGATAGGAACATATCATCGACCATAAGGCTCGATACGCCACTACTATTGGCACCGCCGTTCGAATGTTGACTGCCAACCAGATGGGAGGGATGTGCGTCCTCGAAAATTTGTGCCGCACTCAGCGCAGAATCGCCGAAGGTGAGTGTGTCCTGGAAGAAAGCATGAATTGGGAAGAGAGGGAAAATGGTATGGTGAGTTTCATATATACATCTAGTTAAAGAAACTAATGATAGCGAAGACTTGTGTTCTTAAGAAAGCACGAATAGGTTGAATAAAGCAAAATCTCTGCTTTCAGTTGTCTACTAGCTTCGATCTAATACAAAGTTCTTTGGAACTAATTTGAGTCTTTTATGTGTAGTTCGGATTATTTTCTATTCGTGTACATATTTAGATTACTTTAAGGGGGTTTTCGAAACTATTCAGAATGATCTCATACCTTTTCGCGATATTTTCAGAACGTATTGAAAGGAACGCTTTTAGAACCCCATACCGAGTTCGAGTCCTTTTATATATAATAGACGCTTTATAACCGCTTAAGCAGCTTTCAGCAGAGCACCGCCTCCAATTTGCGGTCCAAACGGCCAATGGATTTTTATAAGGAGCTTTTATTTCGTATCAAAACTACACTGGATAACCGGAGTTTCCCGTGCCGAGCGGCGATCGCAAGAATGTTAGTCGAGGCAGGACTCGAACCCTAGCCTACATAATTGGAACTTTGTAACCGCTGAAGTGATTTTTGGAGGGACTGGAGGGACCTACAGTTTGTACTAACTAGCCCCCAAACGGTTGATGGATTTGAATCCAAGACTTCCGAATGGAAGTACGCAATGCTACCACGTGCACCCGCGTTCGAGACTAGTTAACCAATAATGTGAATAATTTTTACGTAGTTCTGGTACTAGTTCCAGTCTATTCCAGAACCACTTATGGATCAAATTCATACAACTCCAGGTTTCGTAAAGAAATCAGTCGATAATTTCAATTGGCAAACACCTTTCGGAACGATATACGGTTTTAATATTGTTCTAGTCTTATGTGTGAGCCGGAAATTCCCTAGGACCTTAGCTTGTTCGAGAGTAGTGATAATTAAGACTATTCAGCAAACGTTTCGATGCTAATTCAGTACAATTTCTTCATTTGGTTAGGGATATTTTGGAAATAGCTCACTAGTGATATTGCATACCTATTAAACACTAGTTCGGAGCTAAAAACCTTCTTTCGCATTCCTTGGGATCTATTCGGGTCCTTTTTGAAATAAACCTAGATGTAGCTTGCCATTTTGAGCCCAGCTCGGGACTTCTGGAAGATAATTTTTAAACTTGCAGTATTTCAGCCGACTCTTTGGCTTAACGAATAGATTACATTCATCTCAGACAGATTTTGAGGGATTTGATGTCTCTAATCAACAGATTTTCTTTTTTCTATCTACATATCTATCATCGATTTATTTGAGCAATTTTTCGCCAGAAATTACTGTTCACTTACCGCATCTGGCGGAAACAGCAGCCGCCGCATTTCCTCCTCCTTCACTGTGGGCGAAGATGGCAGTAATGAAATGCCATTATGCATATGTAAGCCTTTGGAATAACCTTTGCCCTGCAGAGCACTACGTAGCAGGGATTCTGCGGAATTCTAAAAGGAAACAAAAGAAAACAAAAGAAATATGTTGAAAATCAATGCATATGAGTCAACAGTTTCCTGGTCTCCTCTCAAAAAAAAAATATTAAATTGAAGTTTTTCGCTCACCTGCTCTGCATTATGATCCGCCATATGCCAGTCGTTGTTGTTATTTTGAAATTGCGCCAATTGCGTATGCGCCGACGACGGACTCACCACACCACCACCCATACCGCCGATGCCACCACTCGCCAGCGATATGGCCGTCACCAATGAGGGTAATCGTTGACTATTTACACCACTCCCACTACTACCACCATGCAGACCACCAGCTCCGTTCGCGGTCATACTCAAACCATTCACCATATCACCACCAACACCACCACCATCTCGGCCACTGCCTGTACCATCGCCGGTGCCATAACCGGCTGAGCTCTCATCATATGGATACTCTGATTTTATATAACCCGGAAAGGTGCCAAGTAGACTATCCAAATCCAGTGTGTTGGACAATTGATTGGCGGTAGTCTCGGGCTCACGTTTAAGCCACGGCTCATTACCGTTTAATACTGTGATTGTGTAAATTTGACCATCACTGTTATCCACCGTCATAGTCGAGCTGCCATTACTGTTTGTGTTGTTGTTGTTGTTGTTGTGGTTGAGTGTATTTGGATTTGTGGAATTATTATTTGTCGTTTGATTGGCACTTTGTGCGCAGGAACTAGTACTGTTGTTGTTGTTATTATTGTTGTTGTTGCTATTATTGCTATTGCTGTTTAGCGTCATTTGTCGTTGTGTATGATGCATGGCAGTTGACTGTTGTTGTTGTTGTTGCGAGTGCATATGTGACTGATGATGATGCATATGTTGTTGTTGCTGTTGCTGGTGCGGATGCGTTTGATTTGGCGATGCTGGGCTATGCAGATGCGAGGAATGCTGTATACTGTTAGCGGGTGTGCTGCGGTGTTGCTGATGCTGGCTCGCTGTTGTAGCGACTGGTGATGTCGCTGCGGTCGCGACGGCCTGTTGCTGCCAACAGTAGCGATCGAGGTCTTCGAAGATAGTGGCATCCAATCGACTGGTGGGATCTTTGTCCGTATGCCAGAACTGTAGGGTGGGAGAATGGGAAAAAATTGATTTCGATAAAAAATACAAAATTCCTTGCTAAATGTAAAAAAATAGAAAAAATTAGAATAATGTATATTCCGTTTGTATTGGAAAATTGTACAAAGCTAGAACTATAAATAAATTCAGTAAATATAATTATTTGACCATCGACAGGCTTGCGCAGTATTCATTGGAAAACCATTGATCTCTGATGATTTTCACAAGGCAGTAGAGAAAAGAGCACAAACTTAGAAAAAGTGAATTCTTAAACGAAGTAACTTTCACGAATCAACTTCGATCAAGATTGCATCAATATCGTGCGTCTAGTGCTTACATAGCGAATGCTCACCACTCTTTTTTAGTGTTCTCTCGGTTGGAATTAATTCCAGCCAGCAACGGCTGTCACTTTAATTCTTGAAATTTGAACATCTATTTACTGAGTGTTTACAATAAATTTTTATTTAATAACTGGTATTTTTTCAATAAAAAAGTTAATGGTACATACGTATATGAATTTAAAAATATTTCGAAAGAAGTCCGTTATATTGGTTTGCTTCAGTCCCAATGACTTTTTTAAGACAAAAACTGCTTGAAATGCCAGGTCCGGGTCCGGATTAAACCATAATTTTTAGACGAAAATGTCAAGTCCTCCGGGTGTATATATGACATGAAATGAAGGCTTCTCATAAAATATTAGTAAAAACTGTAGGTCCCTCCATTTGTTGGAAAACATCAAGACACAAACCACAATTTGGAGGGGGAGCTCGGTCGAAAATCGCTTCAGCGGTTATAAAGCTCTACATATGTACAGGGTCCGCCATCTAACATTTTTTTTTGAACTAGTGGTTATTTTGAGTGTGGTAACACTGATGTTACATCTGATTTGACAGAAAGTTAGTTTTATCCTTCCGCTGAATGAAAATGATTGTGTATACGATTGAGGAACGCGTTAAAATAGTGCAGTTTTACTTTGAAAATTTTACCAAAAAATCATCTTTTCCGACGAAGCTCATTTCCATCTTGGCGGCTACGTCAATAAACAAAATTGTCGTATTTGGGGGACGGAAAACCCGCACGTGATCGAGGAGAAGCCAATGCATCCTCAGAGATTTGGTGCGGATTTTGGGCCGGCGGCATCATTGGCTCATTTTTCTTCGGTCAATGGCGAACGCTACCGCGCCATGTTAACGGATTGGTTCTTCCCGGAAATCGAAGAGGAGGACTTGGACAACATTTGGTTTCAGCAAGACGGCGCTCCGTGCCACACAGCCAACGTTACGATCGATCTTGTGCGCACTGTTTAAAAAAAAAAAGTTACGTGGCGGACCCTGTATATTAGGAAAATAAAAAATAAAAATAAAAATAAAAAAAAAAAAATCGAAAAACGTGCAATTTTGAGTTTAATTCTTTAGGTTTGAAAAATGCCTTATTGGTGGTTGTATGGAAGTGTGTGTAGGGAGACATTTTTTCAACTGAATGAGTTCAATCTTTTCAAGTTATACCAAAATATTAATGCAATTAATCCGGCGTTAACTCTTTTTTCGATTTTTATTTCTTTTTTTTTTTAAACATAAGCCTGTACGAGTATATGCAACATGTTAGGCAAAAATTTTTGAATTTTGTTAGTAACCCTTTCATGGTATGCCATCACTATTGGGTAATCTTATTACAAAATCTCCAAAAAATATCTCCAAAAGATAGGTAGACGAACAAACGGTATACATTTTCCTGAGTCTTTTACCTTATTTTTTTCTTAACATACCTATAAAGCATAAAATAGAAGAAGTAAATCGGTAAGTTTTAATAAAAAAACAAGAAATTTTCTTTTCATTTTTATAAAGTTTTTTGAAAACACTTTTTTAAGGAAAATACACTGTGTGTCCCAAAAATAACCGAACTTTTTGGATATAAAATAGTAAAATACACATTATATTATCTTTGAAAGTTATTATTTATTCAAAATAGGTTCCATTTGACTCAAACACAACGTTTGGAACGATCAACCAGCGCATGCATAGATTTTTTATGTCATTTATAGAAATGTTCTTCAGTACCTCGGTAACGGCTGCTTCATTTTTTTCAATTTTTTTTTTAATTTTTTAAACTTCAATTTCAATTTTTTTTCAAGTTTGACACAAAGTTTTATATTTGCTCTTTGTTCCATTTTTTTAGAACCATTAGCACACTTTTGGTTTTATTGAAATGGCTGTCACTTTTACATCTGTCAACCGACTTACATGAAGTTAGAAAGAGGATGAATGTATCTTTTTAATGTTGCAAATTTTCAATAGATGGCGCTGTATGTTGTATGATTTAACTATAAAGTTCGGTTATTTTTGGGACACACCGTGTATATACTAACTTTGAGTCAATGAAAACGTTATGAATCTAATGAGCCTAATAACCCTCTACAACCATGAAAAAATCGCTTCACGAGAGGCTTGCGTTATTATTGGCAAAAACTTGAGACATTCGACTTTCACAGGATTCTCTCGAGGCTAATTTTTCACCAGCAAAATTGTAATGAAATGGACAGGAACAGATGCATAAGAACCTCCCAACCAAGTTCCCGGAGGTTCTGGCGAGGAACTATCGATATGTCTGGCCTGGCATTGTCCTGACGGAACAGAATTAATCTCCTATTAGCCACAGCTGGCCGCTTCTGTGCGATTGCTTCCTTTAGACCATCCAATTGTTGACAGTAGAGTTCCGAGTTAAGAGTTTTGCCGTATGGGAGCAGCTCATAGTAAGATAATTATCTGCCAATCCCACCAAACACAGCACAAAACCTTTGACTACAACCGTTTTCGCTTGACGTTGTCGTATGTGATGGACTTTTCATCGCCAGTCACCAATCGCTGCGGAAATGGATCGATTTTGTTGCGATTCAGCAGCGATTCGCAGATGGAAATTCGGTCCATGAGGTTTTTTTTGCGTTAATTCTTATGGCACCTATACATCGAGCTTCTTCTCGTATCCAGCCTTATTTAAAAAGTTCCAAACGGTTTTTTGTACAATCTTTAGCTCCTGGGCAATCGGGCTGAGCAATGTCCATGATTTCCGTGAAGCATCTATTATATAAAAATTACCGGAATGAAGCCGAAATTGTGCACAAATGACTGTAACAGTATCAGGACCATAAAGGCTATTGACATTTTCAGCTGCATGGCTTGCGTTTTCGCCCTTATCGAAGAAAAACTGTAAAATATAGCGTATTTTCTCTTTGCTAGTGTCCATCTTTGACGCACGCTCAAACAAAACCGAACCAGCCAATCACAAAACTGTCAAACAAACATTTTTAGTACAAAATGTCATCTTTCTAATGTCATCTAGCGGACTTATACAACGCGAGATACAGTTAAATAACGTTATCTATTGGAAACATAATGGATTTCTTTTTACTACACCCAACTATATAGAAATTAGAGCAAAAAATAGGCAACGTACGCGTTTTGAGCAATACGATTTAAAAGATATCGAACTAAGATTTACTTAGGCTAGTTTTAATGATTTATTCAAAGTAAAAATATTTTTTGTATAGTCTCTCATATTTGAATAAACTAATGTTAAGTGGGGTATTAATGTTAGGAAGGGTTTGCATTTTAACGAATTTAATTTTTGGATGAATAAATTTTCCAAATGTGGCTTTCCAACATCGTTATATAAGTTTATAATATTTTTATTTTTAATTTTTTAATGCATAAATGGCAAAATATCCTTGTATCTTTATTACTTTCAGACAGAAGAAAAGCGAAAGAAAATACAGATTTTTCTTATTTCTGTCTAAACAAAACAAACTCGAAGATTAGTATTATTAAATATGCAAACCAGTTGAAAAAGCAGAGGAGCAGAAGGTTTTTCGCTTTAAGCACTTCGTACGAGTATATACTTTAATGATTTCTATATATGCACATATGCATTTACATAACTGCAAGTAAACTTAAGCTATTGTACAATAAAACCACCGGATAAAAGCCATAAATAAAAAATTGGAAATTAAACAATGAAAATGAGAAAATTGTAGAAAAAAAGGCTGAAATCAAATATAAAGGCGGCAACAAGTTTGGTGCTTAAGTCCTTTGTTTGGCCAATGCATGGACAACAATACAAATGGCAGTAGCTGAAGAAAAGATAAAAACAAAATACAAATAAACACACATGCATGTCTGTATGTATGCATGTATGTCGCTATGAAATGAAAAGACTTTCAAACTTTTTCTCTTTTCGATTTTTTTTTTTTTTTTAATTTTTTTGCCATAAGCAATTTAATATTTCAAGCGCTATTTCTATGCTTGGAAATACATACGTGTATGTATGTACATATATATATTGAAATATACAAACATATGCAACACCACCAGCTGCCGCATATGTTTGCACTTTCTATGACCATACTGTCTGCACATTCAAATGCCACATTGCACAACAACAATGAAATGCTGTTGCTGCCACTACTCCTGATGCCTTGTTGCTGCTGCTGCTGCTGTTGTTCCAGCACTACTGTATTACTGTCTTACTAAGTATCTAACTGGCTGACTACTTAACCCGACAGCCTGCCGCGCGCCAAACTGACTGTCCATTCGACTGCTGCGCTGTACCATACGTTCATCCGGTTGGTTGTTGTTATTGTTGTGAAAGCGTCGCCATCATCATCATCATCACCAGCACTATCAAACGCAAAACGCAGTAGCAGCCAAGCAAGCGAAATAGAGAATTTAGCCAGCTGCTGCTGTTGGCTGTGTTTACTGTGTTGGCTCGTGCCCCATATCGCAGCGGACAGCTAGCCGGGTGTTCAGGTGTGTGTGTGTTTGGTTGCAAGTTCAACATTCAACATTCACCAGCATGCATGTTGCTGTGTTGCAAGCAGCACGTGCCATGTCAAATTTTGGTTATGCCCTCAAAGGCTATGGTTGTTGTTATTGCTGCAAATGCAATTTGATAGCACAAAGTCGGGCAGTTTCGATACACATATTTATGTACATATATACATTTGCCCGTATGCAGTTATTTTGACTTTCATACAAATTTATATGCTTTTCCATTGCAGAATTGTTGTTTTTGTTTTTTATTTTTTGGTTGGCATGTAAGGCAGTTCACCTAATTCATCTGCATGCACACAGGTTTTTTTTGTTGTAATGCTTGTTCTAGTTCATTTTTGTATTTATTTTTATATATTTTTTTTTTCGATTCTCTCTCCTCTAACACCCGAAGTCCACACAGCACTGGAGGGAAAATTCACTAAAATCCTATGAAGGCATATTGTTCGGGCTTTGGCAACAGGATACCTGTAGGTGCAACATGGTTAACAGCACAACAACAACAACTGTCTATTGGAATAACAGTAGCCAATACAATGATAGTCTTGTTCGCCATGCTCTCTCTCTTTCAGTGGATCTGGTGAACAAGTTCAATCGATTTACTGCATTTTATCATTTCTTTTTTATTTTTGTATTTTCTTTTTTTATTGTTGCTGCTGTTTGTGCTTTTATTTTCGCTACTGTCTTGCCGGCGATATCTGTTTGTGGTCACTGCAGTTGTCTTTCGCGTTTTTGTTGTTGCATTTTTGATTTTTGTTCCTTCACAATTTTCTCGGCTGTCGATTTACGCGAAATCTTGTATTTCGTTTACTTTTATTTATATGTTGTTTTTGTGCTGAATTTGTATTATTTGGCATTTAAAAGTCGACAACTGACATGACAGCAACACTGGTTTTATTATTGTTACTATGATTTTTTTTTGTTTAATTTTTGTTTAGATTTTTTATTTTATATTTTTGCTTTAAAAACAACATAATCTCTACTGAATGAGTGGAAGTCTTGTGTGCACGCTTTGGAAGAGGGTCAAAACATTAAATATGGCATTTGTCTGCTGGACATCAATAAAGTTGTAGATACTTCCTAGTATTTGTTAATATTTCTCAGTTGTCACTTCAAAACTTACTATGCTAATTACAGCGCTTCGTTAAGACTCGTACGAGGTTTGCCTTTTACGTTTTGCATATCGGGAAAACTGCATGAGACAAGCTGTTATTTGATGTTTTAATCGAAAGGCTCGGTGTATTTTAAATCTAACTAGCTGTACGCTGGAATGCTTCACTGTGGTACATACTTAATGAAACATTGGATATCGCTTTCAGTGTTGGACTGTATAGCATAGTTGATGTTCTAGCTAACTAAGCCACCATCGATCACTATAATCAATTTGGATATTTGAGAATACTCCGTGAATCAATTCTTCATTTTTTCATATCACTAATTTATAGAAGTTATCGAGTAATATAATCCATCCTGTAGTCATCTTCCATCATCAAGGAATGAGAGGCGGTGTTGCTGTGTCGATAACTTTTCGAGTTATGCAAGTCCTTACAAAGGTACGTAAGATTAACTTATATAGATTAATCTATCTACTTATTGGTATGTGTGAGCTCCATCTTCGCTGCTCAAGGTCTTTCACGAAAATGTCAATATGAATTCCTCGAAGTAAGGCAAACAAACTATTCGGACCATATCGCTTTTTCACACTAAAAAAAAAAAAATAAAAAAAATTCGAAGCGAACTCACTCATGCACGATCGATGCTTATATCAATATCATATTAATTTTTGTCAACCTGTCGGTGATCCCTTACCTCTAAAGAAAGTATTATTTATATTTCGAGCAAATCGAACTTTTCAGGAAACAAAAAAATTCCATTCAGACGTATCATCCAAAAGTTTAACTAAAGCCAGCAATGTAAACGGGGATTAATAAAAGTTCGGTCAGTTCGATTTTCAATTTGCTGTTGTTAAATATAAAAACACCAAATCTTTTGCAATTTCTTTATTAGTCTTCCTTTCAAATTTTAGAATGATCGGCTAAAATGAAGACGAGAAAACGCAAGATAGCTGAGAATAGGTCAGACGAAATTCCACCACCAGCGAAAACCAAATTGCACATGAAACAATGGCACCGTCTTTAAAGACTATTTATAAGTAGTTCCGAGGATTCCAGACCGGATATTTTTCCGTAGAGGACGAGCCCCGAGAAGGTCAACCAATATGTTCCACTGATGACGTCATCATAGCTCTGGTGAAATCCAAAATTGACGAAGACCCTCGATTGATACAAAAATTGATTGCTAATGAATTGGGCTTGAATGCAATGGTTGTATCACCAATATTAAGTAAACATCTGGGATACAGGGAGAAATCTGCTCGATGGGTACCACGAATTTTAAATGAGGCCTAAAAGATGCTCGAGGGTATTTTGCTCAATTTTTCCTAAACTAATTCGAAATGCGCAGCGGGACAGTGAAAGAAGTATTTCTCGAGGAACTTGTGTCTTCCGCATCTTCGTCCCTTTAGTACACATAACTTCCTGTGAAGCTCCATTAAACAGCTCACTGTAAAATTTGTGACTATGATAATGGAGAAGCGATTTAAATGGATAAGATGTCTTGATATCTTCACTTCAAATTTTGGTTATAGTTGTCTGGTCACGTTGCATCGTGTGCATGGTTGATTATGAGGAGAGTTCCAACTCTCGCAAGCTCGTTTGTCATGTAATTATCTGGTATATCTCTGTGTCTCTAAGGTAACCAGATAACTGCTAAGTCCCATTTAGTTGAGAGTTTCCCTATTTTTTTAGATTTTTTAGCCACTTTCGATTTGGTATTTTTGCACTTTAGAAAGCTGTTGACTTGACTTGGCAGAATATATCGTAACTGATTATCCCGCTACCGTAGATTTGAGCAGCCCCATGGCGGCTTCCATGATTGCAAAGAGTTCTCCTTGGAGACGGGCAATCGTTCGGTGGTGTCATGTTCATGTTTTTTAGAGGATTGGATAGTGAATTCTACAGCCCACTTTGTCATCGAGTTCAGAGTGGTCAGGAAAATTGGCAATGGCTTTTTGATAATGAACTTTTGTGTTTTATCATTCGTTTCTTTTTTGTTATTTTTATGGAAAGCAGATTGTCGAAGCACCTAGTGGAGATGATGTAATCCAGCTTCTTTGTTATTCCACATGAGATGATATTTTATTGTCTTACATTTAATCTGATTGCATTGCTGGTGGCATATAATTCGTCGTACAGGTCCAGAGGAAGGAAGTTGAGGAGAGTTGGCAGTGCTTTTGAGTCTATGATAGAGTTCAGTTAAAGATTTCTACGTTACTAATATTAACCCAGGATATTTGACTTCGGTGGCCTGCCATTTAGTAAAAGGAGGTTAATTGTTCCTCTTGGTAAATATGCGCTTAGCAGTGGCTTACTACCATGCGGAAGGTCATGGGTTCCACTCATGGATTGACAAACATTCAAAAATTAGAGAAATTTAATTTAAATTAAAAAAAATTAAGTTAATTTTTTTTTTAAATGCGGTCGGAACTGCGACAACCTCATTGGTCAACCATTCCGAATGTATTTATGACATTAAATAAAATTCTCATCGGTGGCTGTTTTGGAATAATAGTAGGTTCATCCATTTTTTTGGAAAAACAGCCAGTCACACTTCAAATTATCCTCTATGGCCAACTCTTTCAGACAATATTTGCGGAAAGGGTTGAGTCAGTTCTTGCAGATAGCCTTTGTACGGGATACAAGTGCTTGACAGATGATTTCCGCTGTGTTTACTCATGGTATGCTGTTCTTTAGAGCGGTTCCTCAGTTTGGACTTATTGTAATGACAACAATCTCTAGCTAGAAGAGCAACTGTGCCTGCCTGGTAAAGACCCTATGGGTCGGAGGTATGATGCTTCCTGCGATGCTAACAATATACTTCACAAATCTCAACGTGAGGTTACTGATAGAGGATGAAATATTTCCGCAATAAAACGAAATAATAAAAAAAACCAGTAAAGAAGATTTAGGGAACGATATGTATTTAAAGTGCGTAATATGTTAAGTAAAAGCTCGCTCTGCCGAAAATATTGAGCTTATGGAAAAAAAATTTCAACAGGCAGCTCGCTTGACGTTTCCAAGCTCGAGTCCTCGATGGTTTGCGATGCAATATGAAACCATTGAACGACTCTGACTTGGCCTAACTTGGCCTGAATAGAACTGTGTGTCCAAAGAAGGGCGGAGAAGGGGATATACCGTCTGTTACAAATACATACATATTTTGAAATGATTGAACAACATGCATATATAGAAAGCACTTAAATTAATATGTTTTAATCTTACAGAAGAAATATAAAATCTGTTTCGAGCAAAAGTAAATTTCTCCCACATATTTTACCTTGAATTCAAGTTAAGACTGTTTGTTCTTTTTTCGCTTAAGGCTTCATAAATACCAGAAAATATGTATAACCACACTCACCTCATAGCCCTGTAACGTTGGATCACTACTATTGCCATTGCTGTTGCCATCCGAACCATCTATGCAGCTGCTGCCATTACCCGGCGTGCCAACACGTCCACCAACACAATTACTCCCACTAACTGTGCTACTGCCACCACCACCACCACCATCATGTGGCATGCTGCCCGCCAAACTGTTGCTTTGCTCATGATTGTGTGATTGCTGATGATGACTGTGATGTTGATGATGTGTATGCTGTTGTTGTTGTTGCTGTTGTTGGTGATGATGCTGCTGCTGCTGCTGCTGATGTGTGCCACTACTTGTGCTGCCCGCATGCAAACTGCCCACACCCATGCTACCGATATCGACCACATCTGCGCCGACACCGATACCAATGCCCATATCGGGCGCTGTGACGAAATCGAAAAAATCCGTTTTTGTTAAATCCTCCGGACGAAAGGATTCACTTATATCCATGCCAGTGGATGACATTTCATCCGTGCCGATCATTTAGTGTACGATTTTTAGGGCGCTGCGCAGCCGTCACGGTGCAGCAGTGCTGTTGTGGGTGGGTCGAAGGTGAGTGGGGGGAGTGGAGATGTTGGAGTGATGCTGATGCAGTTTCGGGGTTAACTTTTATTCTTTGGAGACGCGATTGTGGTGCTTTCTTGTGCTTTAAAACTTAGCTGGGTGATCTGAAAAGAATTGTGAGATATTTTGGAATTAATGTATTTATTTATTTAAATTATTTCTTTATAGCATATTTAATAAAAAATTTAATAAGAGGCCGATTTTTCGTGGCAAATGAAGAGAACGAAAATAAAAAAAAAATTAATGGAAAATAAATAAAAACATTATGAAATATTTGTTTTTTCTTCATATTTTGCGCTAAAATCTGCCATACTTGCGGTCTTGCAAGCGGCCCAATTTCAGCATAAATAATGAATATACATACATCAAAAAATAATTATAAACATACATACGAGTATATCATAAAATGTGGCAATCAAAAGCAAAAATTATTATTTCTTTCATCATTTGCTTATTTTTTGACATATTTTCCATGGTGATTTGCATTGAATTTGCCCAAAGTAGAAAAAAACTTAAACGAAAAATCCAAAAACCCGCGAGCGGCATAAATAAATCAGGCACAATCAGTTGGGTGACAAAGTGTAAACACGATTGTCAACAGCAGCTGTAAATCTTGAACAAATCACGCGCGTGAAAAATCACAAAATCCACCAAGCGAAATACCATATGTATGTAGCCGACGAAATACAATATGTTGGCCAAGCATTGCAGCGGGCAAAAGATCGAAACCACAGAAAATATTTAATAATGAATGTAAAATTTGCATTAAATTCGTTAGTGGAGTCTGTGTATGTGTTTGGAGCGAATCGGCGGAGTTGTGGCGGTGGTGGTGGGGGCTAGCAATATACAATGTATTGACCATATAACAACAATAACAAACACAATAAATATAAAGTAACAAAAATTAACAAAAAAGAATAAACAAACTTAAAATAAATCAGAAAATAAATAAATTTTAATTTAATGCAAAAAATTGAAAATTTGCTGTGACACGAATTTTGCACGCTTTGGTTTCGTCAACGTTTTAGAGCCAGCCACACGGTAATAATAATAAAAAAGCTACTATTTTTTTTTTTGAATTTGTGTAAATTGCATTAAGCAAAAAAAAAAAAATTTGCTTTAGTTTTTGAGCAACAGCGCAGAAGATATAATGTTATTAAAAACTATTGTCTAAAAATTAGAAAATTAGTGACTAAATAAAGAAAAAAATAAAAGTAAACATACAAATAACAATAAAATTATAAATAATTATTTACATAAAATTTAATACCAATATTTTAATACTTTGATATATCGATGTGATTCTTTGTGACCAAGAAGACACTTTATATACCTTATATATATAGATAACTGGGGCTTTGTAATTGCTGAAGCGATTTTAGGCCGAGCTCCTTCTCCAATTTGTGGTTTTGCGTCTTGATGTTTTTCCAACAAATGAAGGTACCTACAGCTTATACTAAGCCGTCTCCAAATGGCCGATCAATTTTTATGAGAAGCTTTTAAGCCAGAAACATATTAGAAGGGCTTAAGTTTCACTGGGAGTGACCAGAAATGAAATTTGGAGACATATGGTTCAAGAAACTCACGACTCCCGGTCTTAGATCAAGTGTAGGCTTTGGGACCCACCACATGAAAATTTATTCCAGTGAAAAATCACACAAATCTTCGGATGACCCAACCCTGCTCCTTTGATGATAACACCCGCAAATGCTTTAAGGAATATGATTTAGAGACATGTATCGCTGCCCGGCTGGTTGATGTCCTCGAAAGATTAAATACTGACAAGGATGGAAACAAGTAGGTTCTTGTGAAATTTATTGCAGCTGCTATATGAAGGAGCGCAAATTGGATTTGGAGAGGCCCTGTCATCGAGTACTGGCATTCATCCCGGTGGATGAAGCTCTAAATACAATTCGCATCAAAGCAAAATGTTTCAACTTGTCGACGATATGAGCCCACGGCCCGATGGAAGAAATGAATGATGTGGACAAGAATAATAGCTATGAGCGCCGGGTGTCGGAAAATTCAGCCTCCATGACGAAACATCCCCAAATGGCCTGAGGATAAACGACTTTGCCGGTTGTCTATACTACCAGATTTCCGCGAAAGAAAATCCTTGAACCTACATGGCTGTCGCCGTATCGACACAAATCAATCATGTTGTGATTTACGGAAAACATGCCTCAAATCTTCTAGATGTGCGTACGTTCCGAGGACTTAACGCAGCGAAGATAAACACCCACCAAGCTCGAATCAATCACAATAAATAGCCAATTCGACTTGCACAACTAATTTCTGAGAGCAACCATCAGCAACTCGATATAAGAGAACTGTGAAAGTATTCGATAGAGCACCCGCCAGTGGAAGCAGAGGACTTACACTCCGTTGGAAAGACCCGGTAGAGAAGGACATGGTTATACTTAATATTACCAACGGGCACCAAACAGTAAAAAAATGCTTAAATGGCTGTAATCGCATTAGAGGTGCCCACGCCAATGAAGAAAAAGATGAAGCTCCCTGATTTAAATAAAATCACCTCCTATAGATATTTGATTTACAATTGTCAAATTATGGTTATTATTTTCAACTAAAAAGCTGGATTTTACGGTAAGGATTGTATGGTGCTTTTTATAATAAAAAAGCCTCACATAACGTTTTTTCGAAAGTTTCACAAAAAATTTCTTGAAATGTAACAAAAAATGTTGAAAAAGTTTCGCAAAAACTTTTTATCTGATGCTCAACCCTCGCAATTAATTTTTCATTAATTCCACCATTAAAATATAAACAAAATCTTTCTATATAAAACACATATTTTTAACAAAACTCACTTAAATTTTTTAGTTTTTTTTTAAATTAAAATACATACTATGTATATGTATGCAAATATTTTGTGATTTAACGAAAATATAAAAGTTATCTTTTAGTCTCCAACCAACAATCGGAGTTAAATCATCATTAGGCAACTAGTCGACATTAGAGTTTAGTTGCCCCGCTGCCTTGCTGTTGACTGTCAGCCGGGGGCTTACGGTTTGGCTTAAATTTCGATTTTGTTGCTTAGTTAGTAACTTCTACGAAATACACGACGATTGCACTTGTCACATTACTCAATCACAAGTGCAGCAAATCAAGCATGAAAATGCTCGAATTTCATTTGTTTGGTATAAATATTTGTATGTTGTTACTGAGATTTGCTTGGGCTTGTGTGTATGAGGTTTTTTTTTGGGTTGGTTGTTGATAAATGCTGTTGGCTTTGGCGTTGACATGTGCCATGTGGTGTGCGCGTGCGCGTCAAAATAAAACAAAACTATTGAAATCGACAGAAACGTGCAGCTTGGAAATATTGTTGCAACAAACAAATAAAATTAAAAAAATAGAAAAGAAAATATTAAAATTTTCAATCAAAATTTAATATATTAATACAAATAAGAATGTATATACATATATTTATTTATGTAAATATTTAATGATATTTAAATAAATAATAATAATATATAAATAGAAAATAAATTGCATTTGAGTCAAAACTTGGGATGTTTTCGGTTAAAGTCTATTTTTAATAAAAAATAAATATTTTTTTTGGGATTACGTAAAATGGAACTATCAAAGCGGCCATTTTGCCCTCCTTCAATTGTTCTTACTACATTTTTAGTACATTCAAGTGATTTCGACCCTACCAATTATTAATATATTCCAAATATCGTTTAACACTTAAATTGAGAAATTATGAAATGCCAAAAATATCACATCATAAACACATCGCATCATAGTCACCTCACACGATGTGGTATACCATAAATCACATAAAAAAAAATTTTAAAATGCTAAATGTTATATTTCATAAATATTTTCAAGAAAGCTAATTCATTAATATGAGTAAATTGTAAAAACAGAGAAATTAAATAATTTGCTATACACGTTTTATATCAAGTTACATGTTAAAAATGTCACATCATTACCATTAGTTGCTCTCATGATGTTAACTAAAGTACATAAAAAAAGAACAAATACCATATCAACTCATTAATATGCGTTAATTGCAGATATAGGAAAACTAAATATTTTGCTTTATACTTATTATATCATGTCACATGTTAAAAATGTCAAATCATAATCACTAGTTGCTCACAGCATGTGTTGTAAATCACTCAAAAAAAAAAAAGTTAAAAATATTAAAAAAATAAAAAGTAATTTAAATGTCATATTGAGTAATTAATATGAGCTAATTTCAGAAAGAGTGTAATTAAATATTTTGCTATAAACTTATTACCATATATGATATCATGTCACATGTTAAAAATGTCACATCATAATCAGTAGTTGCTCACATGATGTGGTACAAATGACATAAAAAGATTATAATATATGCTAAATTCAATACATATTTTGTAGAAACCTAATTCAATAATTTTAATTGAAGAAATAGAGAAATAAAATAATTTGCCATACACTTTTTATATCATGTCACATGCTAAAAATGTCACATCATAATCACTAGTTGCTCACAGGATGTGATGTAAATCACTTAAAAAATAAAATTAAATTTTAGATGTCAACTTGACTTGAATGGTGAAATTAAATATTTTGCTATAAACTTATTATATGATATCATGTCACATTTTAAAAATGTCACATCATAATCAGCAGTTGCTCACATGGTGTGGTACAAGTGACATAAAAAGATTATAATAAATGATAAATCTCATACATATTTTCTAGAAATCCACCTTAATAATTTTAATTTCAGAAATAGATAAATTTTATATTTTGCCATACACTTTTTATGTCATGTGAATAAGCATTAGATGTATTATGATAACACATCGCATCATACTAGTTACCTCACATGATGTGATACATAGACCATAAATTAAGAAAAAAAGTAATAAATGTGAGATGTCGTTTTGAATTTTCATACATATTATCTATAAAACTCATTCCTTAAATTGAGGTAATAGCGAAATACTATATAAGTGTGAATATCACCTGGGGCTGCATAGTTTGCACTTGTTAACTATTCTTGCACAAATTACAATAAATAATTGTTGTTGTAGACAGTCTGCCGCTATGAAGTATGTAGTTAATGATGCATTCAAATTGATTTTTTATATTTGTATAATAAATTTGTGTGGATGTAAAAATTTTCAATGGATTTTCAGTTAAATAAATTAATTTAATATTTTAAGTGTACGATTTAATTACCGTAAAAATGAGAAATTTGTACTTTTATTGCTGGCAATTCTAAGCGGTGTCTGGGGTATGAGTTTTATGTTTTAAATTAATATGAAGATGTGGAGATTAAAGAAGCAAAGAAAATTTGTGTATTTTCAAATAAGATGAGTTAACTGCTAGTATGTAGCAGGTTGTATATTTATATAGATATATAGATTTATATGTTATGTGTTCACTCTCAATAGCTAAATTGCAACTATATTTCGTTGTAAAGATGCGCATCAAGCTAAATATATTTCATCATAATAAAAATGTACATACATACATAACACGGATACCTATGCATCCGCTGCTAATGCACATGAATGCATTTTTAGCAATTTAAGCGCAATGATTAATGACATTTTTGCGCTATATATTGTGTGCACGATTAAAAATCTACCTACATATACATACTTATTTAATATATGTATGCACATTTGTTAGTAGAAATAGCTTAAGATGTAATTTAAAGCACAATAAAATGCTCCAAAAGTCAAAATGATCATAATAAATAAAGCACATGTGTGTAAGTATCTCAACTATCTTATACATACATTCTCGTACATGGCGAAATAGTCATGTACATAGCGCAGGCATAATTGTAATGGCAAGTTATATGGCAAAATCGTGCCTGTAGGTGCTTTGCAATTGCGCATCATTAAAAAGAAGAAAACTAAAATAAAATAAAAAGAAAATATTAAATATATATTTGCCAAGTTAAAAATGCATTTGCGTTTGTGGGATGATGTTTGATGCGATTTGAATTGGTTAATAAAAAATAATAATAATAATATAACAGAGTGCACAGTTTGTAATAAATAACAAGCTATATGCTTGATCTGCTTTTGAGAAGATGGTAACGAATGAGAGAAAAAACCATACATAATAAGATAAATTAAAATAAAATAACATAATTAAAATAAAATACAATAAAATAAAATAAACTAAAATAAAATAAAGTAAAATAAAATAAAATAAAAAGAATGAAATAAATTCAAATAAAATTAAATGATATAAAATAAAATAAAATGAAATAAAATAAAAGCAAATAAAATAAAATAAAATAAAATAAAATAAAATAAAACAAAATAAAATAAAATAAAATAAAATAAAATAAAATAAAATAAAATAAAATAAAATAAAATAAAATAAAATAAAATAAAATAAAATAAAATAAAATAAAATAAAATAAAATAAAATAAAATAAAATAAAATAAAATAAAATAAAATAAAATAAAATAAAATAAAATAAAATAAAATAAAATAAAATAAAATAATATAAAATAAAATAAAATAAAATAAAAAGAATGAAATAAATTCAAATAAAATTAAATGATATAAAATAAAATAAAATGAAATAAAATAAAAGCAAATAAAATAAAATAAAATAAAATAAAATAAAATAAAATAAAATAAAATAAAATAAAATAAAATAAAACAAAATAAAATAAAATAAAATAAAATAAAATAAAACAAAATAAAATAAAATAAAATAAAATAAAATAAAATAAAATAAAATAAAATAAAATAAAATAAAATAAAATAAAATAAAATAAAATAAAATAAAATAAAATAAAATAAAATAAAATAAAATAAAATAAAATAAAATAAAATAAAATTAAGTAAAGTAAAATAAAACAAAATAAAATAAAATAAAATAAAATAAAATAAAATTAAGTAAAGTAAAATAAAACAAAATAAAATAAAATAAAATAAAATACAATAAAATAAAATAAAATAAAATAAAATAAAATAAAATAAAATAAAATAAAATAAAATAAAATAAAATAAAATAAAATAAAATAAAATAAAATAAAATAAAATAAAATAAAATAAAATAAAATAAAATAAAATAAAATAAAATAAAATAAAATAAAATAAAATAAAATAAAATAAAATAAAATAAAATAAAATAAAATAAAATAAAATAAAATAAAATAAAATAAAATAAAATAAAATAAAATAAAATAAAATAAAATAAAATAAAATAAAATAAAATAAAATAAAATAAAATAAAATAAAATAAAATAAAATAAAATAAAATAAAATAAAATAAAATAAAATAAAATAAAATAAAATAAAATAAAATAAAATAAAATTAAATAAAATAAAATAAAGTAAAATAAAATAAAAAAAATAAAATAAAATAATATAAAATAAAATAAAATAAAATAAGATAAAATAAAATAAAATAAAATAAAATAAAATAAAATAAAATAAAATAAAATAAAATAAAATAAAATAAAATAAAATAAAATAAAATAAAATAAAATAAAATAAAATAAAATAAAATAAAAGAAAATAAAATAAAAGAAAAAAAATAAAATAAAATAAAATAAAATAAAATAAAAAAAAAATAAAATAAAAAAAAAAAAAATAAAATAAAATAAAATAAAATAAAATAAAATAAAATAAAATAAAATAAAATAAAATAAAATAAAATAAAATAAAATAAAATAAAATAAAATAAAATAAAATAAAATAAAATAAAATAAAATAAAAAAAAAATAAAATAAAAAAAAATAAAATAAAATAAAATAAAATAAAATAAAATAAAATAAAATAAAATAAAATAAAATAAAATAAAATAAAATAAAATAAAATAAAATAAAATAAAATAAAATAAAATAAAAAATACAAAATAACATAAAATAAAATAAAATAAAAGAAAATAAAATGAAACAAAATAAAATAAAATAAAATAAAATAATACAATAAAATAAAGTAAAAAAATAAAATAAAATAAATTAAAGTAAAATAAAATAACATAAAACAATAAAGATACAATAAAATATAAAAATGAAATTAAATAAATTAAAACAAAATTAATGTAATATTATTTAGTATAATATATATAATAAAATAATATAAAAAATAATAAAATTAAAGAGAAATAAATAAAATAAAATAAAATAAATTAAAAAAAGAAAACCAAAAGTTAAAATAAGTTCATTAATTTATAAATGTTCAAAAATAAAATGTTTTAAAAGTTTGCTATAAAATTCAAAAGGAAAATAATTAGAAAAGAAAGAATCGTAAATTTTTCCTTAAAATTATGTAGTTGCAACAAATTACAAGTTTTAAAAGATATTTAGAAGAGGTTGTTTGCAGATTTGTAACATTTATCGCCAGATATTACATACTTCAATAATCTTTTCAATTACAATATTTTTTGCATTAACCAATTTTAATTACTTTTAAATTTTGTGTGCAATTGCTTACCTCAATTGTATCAAATTACTTTATTAGTAATATTAGAACCGATTGTGCTTAGTTACAATGATCGTGATATGTTATGTACAATATGTACTCGTATAATACATACGAGTATATGTATAGAGAGGCATGTATAGTCGCACAAGTCACATCGTACGTGTAGTTGTTTATTGTTGGTCTCACAATTATTTCCCATTGATTTTCATATCTGACGTTGACTATGTGAATGCAACATTGTTGCTAATATTGTAATTTACCCAGCAACATTGTCGTATGTTAAAAAAAGCAAAATATTGATTACACGAAGCAAATCTAGCTAGGTAAATATTGTAAGTAAGCAAAAAAGTAAATAAAAATTTGATTTGCATGAGGCAGACAGTGGTGGAAGGAATATTAATGTAATGGTTGGATGCTGAATACGGTCTTGATTTGGCCATCAACGACTATTCTACGATTTTCGTAGCGGGACTTGAGAGCATCTCATGGGAAAGTTTTGGGTGATTAATGTACATTGCCAATCTTTGTAACCTCCGTAGAAAACTTCTGTGCCACATGCAGGTACTTTGAGGTAACTGTACGAGTCGTATTTTATTTTGGTCTTAATTTTTGTAATTCATAATTATATTTATTTATTTTTATATTCAATTTTATTAATTTATAATCTTATATAAAATTTGTTCTTTATTATTATTTATTTCTTATTTTAATTTATTTAGGGTTGGCTTTTTATTTAGCACACAGTGCTGTCCCAGCGCTTCTGAGTACAGCAATTTATATTTATATGTATATACACGTATGTATACTCTATAATGAGTATATTTTGTAAGCCGGAACTTATATGGAGATGTAGGTATGTATACTTATGTACATATGTATGTATATCGTTGCCCACTTGCTATTGCAAATAGCGAAGGAGTGGGAATTGCCGGAATGCGAAAAACCACTTTATGTATACGTATGTATGTATATGCATGTGCCGCAGATGGGTAGCGGTCAATTGCAATGGGGGTGGTGACTGCGGATCACGTAATACGTTGACATTAAATGAGTTTTCCTTTCTGTAGTGCTCGTGTCCTCTCTCCTGTCCTCTTCTTGTTCTTGTGGTTTTGTTTTATTTTTGAACTTATGTTATATCTCTGTAGATTGTGTTGTTGTAAAATATTATTTTTTTTTGAGATCGCTTTTTTATTTTTTTGTTTTAAATTATGTATATTTGATTATTTTGTTTTTATTTAAATTAAATAATATTTTTTTATTTTTTTTATTTTGTAAGTATTTTTAGTGTTTGGTTATTTTTTGTATGTTTTTACGAGACCTCCTAATGTGTAAGTATGTATTTACTTTTTTCCTTTTGCAAAATTGTTTACATTTGTATGTATGTATATGTGTACATTTGTACAAATTTTATTGAGTTTTGGTGTTCGCGGTTCTTTTCCGACAAACGGGCTTAGGCACCTTGTTGAATATTATACTTGTTATTATTATATATACATATATTTCCACTTTGAACTAAAATGCACTATTTCTATTTTTTGGAGTATGTGTTTCTTTATTTATAGGGTATAGGGTTTTGAGTAGAATAAATACATGTAAGAGCTTATAAATGTAAGTACATATGTATTTATGTCATCATACCCGTTCTAGTATATGGCGCAGAAGCGTGGTCGACATCAATATCCGATGAGATCAGATCAGAGATAGTGAAAGAGTATTCTGATCTGTTGGCAGGGCTAGCTACATCAAGTTGTATGATAAATCTGCGATGGATTTCAGGATAAAAAAAGATATTTGGGACTGCAGACGAACAGGCTACATTATGCACCATTTTATAATTATATACTTCTGGCTACTTGTAATTACTTAATTGATAAACATATATGGAAATTGCTGAATACCGCTGGAAACAATCGCTGAGTTGCTCAATAAGTACGCAAACGTGGCCAGAATTTAATAGAAAGGACGTAAAAATTCTAATAGGGGTGCCATCAGGTCACAGTCTTAATGGGATAAGGGTACCATACGACGAATACTTCAGAAGTTGCCAGGAGGTCAAAGAATAGGAAAAAGTTCGCTACTATCGCTACTATCGGCATCGGTTTTGACGATATCCCGGATGTTGCTAATTTCAAACTATTTGGCATAGAACATGGAAATTTCAGTTCCACTGGTATCACAATTAGCCTGCTAAATACCTTGGTGCATCACAAGACATCAACTGTACCTACCTATCTATACTACACCTGTTTAATAAGTCCTTATTTCTTGCCATTTGATACTTGACCCAAATCTGCTTCGTTATCCAACAAGTGGGCTTCCATCACCACTGATCGGTGAAGAAAGCTACCGACTTGACTGACTACCCATCTTTTTTGTTATCGGAAAAGGTCCTAAAATTGGGAATCAAGATTATGGTGATATCGATTTGACCGAATTCGAAATTCTTTTTACAAATGCTGACGACGCTAGATGGTTGCTTTCTGTAACCTCACGCTGTTGAAATATATAAATACCTTTACTGGCTTTTCCTATGCCCTTAGAAGATCCCAGTTGAGTTTGGTAGAGACAGAGAGAGAGAAAGAGAGAGTCAGAGAGTCTTTTCCCTCCCCTATAAAACAAATTTAACAATGTTGAAGGGTATGTTGGGGCTAACATTGAGTAACTCAGCCTCAAGAATTTTTTCATTGAGGATATATGAGTTACAGGAGATAGTAAACCAGAACTATTCTCTTCTTCAATAAAAGCCTTTATTAATACAGAATGTCGTTTGCTACTTTGAACTGAGAAACTGAGAAGTTTGGTAGAGAGAGAGAGAGTCGGAGAGAGAGGGAGAGTGAGAGAAAGAGAGAGAGAGAGAGAGTAAGAGAGAGAGAGGGAGAGAGAGAGAGAGGGAGAGAGAGAGGGAGAGAGAGAGAGGGAGAGAGAGAGAGAGAAAAAGAGAGAGTCAGAGAGAAAGAAAGAGAGAGATCAAGATCGAGAGAGAGAAAGAGAGAGAAATATCAAGTTCTTTGGAGATTACCGCCATCCTCGCTACGTAGTCTATTTTAAGCCCGTTAGTATAGATTTAGATAATATGAGCCTCATCTACTAGATCTGACCTAGAAGCAACTATAGTACTCCAATTTCGGCAGGATATAATCTGAATTTTTTAAAAGTGTTGTGAGAGGAGAGTTAAGCGAATCTATCAGACATAACTTAAAAGCTTTTGTAAGCTCTACAAAGCTTTCTATTCACATTTGATTTAATTTTTTAATAAAATTTCGCTGTGAGGGAAAGAGGAATATTTGTACCATGATCAGCACCTGGACGGTATCCATAATCTCACTGCTGACAGGAAACAGTCTTGATGCTCTTAATACTAAGTTCTCTGATTTTATTCTTTTTCCACTGAGTTGAAGAAGTACATATTTTGCTCAGCGCCACCACCCATACAACTAGAAATAAAAAGTCTTTTCCTTGAGGAGTCTCTCAGCTTTCGTAGCTTTTTACAGTACCGCTGGATGTTCTGATCATTCTTCCATAAGCATATACCTTCTGCTCAAATATAAACGAGACTGGCTCAATAAAACAAAAACGGTTAATTATTCTTCAATATTTATTTTATCCCCTTCAAAATAGTCACCATTAGAGGCGATACACATATGAAACCTTTTTTTCCAATCTTCATAACACTTCTGGTAGGCCGCTTTAGGTATGGCTTTCAGTTCCTTCTTCGAATTCGCTTTTATGACTTCAATCGACTGAAAATGCTTTCCACGAAGCGGCAATTTGATTTTAGGGAAAAGAAAAAAGTCACACGGTGCCATGTCGGGTGAATACGGTGCTTGCGGAACAATATTTACGTTGTTTTTGGTCAAATAATCGCGTACAAGACGAGACGTATGAGCAACAATTTTGGGACAAGTCGAGCAGACACACGTCTCATGCCCAAAACATCGTGAATAATGCTATGAGCGGATCCATTTGATATGTTGAGCTCACTAGCTATCTCTCTTTCAGTCACACGACGATTTTCCAACACAATTTTCTTTACTTTTTCGACGTTTTCTTCGTTTATTGACGTTGCTGGACGACGAACACGGGGCAAGCTCTCCAGCGATGTACGGCCGCCCTTGAACGACTAATGCCAATCAAAAATACGTGCACGTGATAGGCAAGACTCCCCATATGCCTTCTGCAAAATTTTCATTGCGTCCGTCGCACTTATTCCATTGGAATAACAAAATTTCAAACAAACATCTTTGCTCAAAGTTAATTTCCATAGTAAAATTCGAAAAACACACTCGAGGTTGACTTGTTTATAGTGCCGTAAAAACTATGTGACAGATCGCGCTCAAATTTGACATGTAAACATATAACAGTCCTGCCAACCTAAGCAAAAAGAAAGTATGGCCATATGTCTTGTCCTTGTCGAGTTATGGATAAAGTCTCGTTTATATTTGAGCAGAAGCTATAAATTCCTTCGTTCATATGAACTTATGATTGAGATTCAGAGATATGGTTATTTCTATATTATTAAAGGCATTATCTATGCCGCAAAAGACAAAAGGCTTTTGTGCATTGTTTAGAGGTAGCCATTTTCCAATTATAGTTATCACTTCATGAAGGGCGGTCTCTGCTGATTGGCCCTTATTAGTAATAACCTTGATTCTTGATTCTTGAAATCATTTCAAGCACATATTGGTTAGACTCACCATATTAATATTTACCGCTAATTTTAACCAATATGACTTCTCTCATCTAGAGCAATCTAAGGAGAACTAGAGCTTCATAAAACAAAACAAAAAATCATCATTTCAAATGAATTAAATTTTATGCAGAGTGTGCCCGCTGATTTACACTAGTTGGTTGAAAGGAAAAAAATTGCTACGTTAAATTTTAAAAATGAAGTGAAAGTTTTTGAAATTAATTTGGAAAATGTATGCAAAAAATAAAGAAAGAAATAATAAAAAATATTGCATATATTATAAAGTAAAATGCATTAAGCTAAAACTTGATATATAAAAAAGGATGCAATTCTATGCAAATCATAATAAATAAAGAGAAAAAAAAATGTCCAACACTTTGCGTTCAAAAATTCATGCACACATTGAAAGACAGTTGGATTTAAAGGCACTCAATAATACCCTGAAGAGCAGCAAATGCTTAATGAATGCACATTTAGCTGATTTGCAAAATTTACTGCTTATAAAAAAGAAATCAGCTTCACCAGATGATCCTTGGCATCATAGCAGAGAGAAAAAGTATTCGCGGCATTGTTAGCCGTTTTCCTATTTACACTTTCAATAACTTTAACTGACGGACTTAAAAAAAAGGAATCAACAAAAATAAAATGCCTCGGCTCAAAGATTTTCGCTTTAGTCAGGCAAGATAACACTGAATGAACGAATGTATTATGATGAAGATAAGATAGAAAAGTTTTTCATCTAATAATGTATACACAGATTACCGTGGATTTTAAAAGAAAATTAATATAAACCTTTTACTGTCATATAAATCAAATATGCTTCTAATCCAAGTGAGTATAAAATGCTCGGAAATAGCTTGATTGTTGATCCACTGAGTCACACTCGCAACTCGTGCCTGCGGTTGGTGTCTATCCTCAAATTCGCTTTTACATTCCATTCTATGCTTATTGCAATTTCTTTCCTGCACACAACATTCAACTAAATATATGTTCGTAAAAAAGTGAGCTAATACGTGTATGTGTGAAAAAAGTGAGTTTTGTGAGTAATTAAGAATACCATTCAGATGCAATTCAGGACTTAAATTAAGATATAGAAGTCCACACTGAAACCAAAAAGGGTCACATAATCGAAAATGTCTTCAAAAATTTGGTCGATTGACCGCGGCGCTCATCTGAATGAAGTGGTATGCTATCATTAAGTGGAAGGGAAAAATCATTGAAAAATATTTATCCGTTTTTTTCCAAAGAATTTTAAAACCACATTTACCGTGACCCACATGATAAATTTGTTTCGGGTATGTGTCTTTGCTAGATAGCAAGCTTTTCCTAATTGTAGGCAACGATTTTTATTATTGCTTCTATTTGACAGCGGAAATAGGCAACAATGCCATGTTTGTTGGCCGAAAAGCATTTTTGGACTATAACACTTTATTTACACAACGCATTAATGATTTTGAATAAATATCTTTAAATAGGTTATTTGTATAAAGATACCAAAAAAAAGTGAAAAATATTTTTAAATTTCTAAATTTTCTACCTTCTATGTTGCACGGAACTAATTTCATTTACATCTTAATACTTATGTGTTTTACATTTTTTTTCTTGGATAAAATAGATCTCAGTTAAAACCCAATAATTGTATCTATTCGCTGCCTTATTGAGAGGCTGATTGCGAGTTATGTAAATCCGCATCGCACGGCACAGTAGAACATTTGTTTTGCTATTGGTTTGTTTCTCATTTACTATATTTTATATTCTAATTTTATGATACTTACTCATTTCAATTTTAATTCTTGCATTTGCATAAGAAAACTATTTTTTAATAAAAATATTTCCAAAAAATTAACAAAAACTAAGGTGCAATAAGATACCTTTAAGCATAGATATTTTAATTTATTTTAATTTTTTTTTAAATAAATATTATTGTTAATTGTGTATTGGGAGACTGAGATAATTTTTATAATAATTTTTAAAATTATATGTAGTAATTTTCCTTAGTAAGTTTCCGAACGATGGCCGGCTGGTTTATTTTTTGACATAGTTTCGCAGCTGCGTGATCAAAAAAAAAAGAAGTTAATATGCAAAATGAATAGAAATCTTTGAGGCTGATTACCATCAGAAAGCGAATTTGCGCAAAAGAAAATATTTTTTATATAAATACATATATATTTCTCTACTCTTTCTTGGGTATTCGTTGTTGGCTATTTTCTAGGATTTTCCTCAGCTATTGATGCGCACAAGCAGCTATTGGCGGCTGTCACATAGCCGCCAGATAATCATATTTGCAGTATTTTATAAATTGCACATTGCAACGGCAGCAATAGAGCAACAACAATGCAAATACAATTGCCATTAGGCCGGTTTATTTTTGTGTTTTTTTTTTTTGTTTTTTTTTGTGTTGGTGAATTATTTTCTCTGAAAAGCGAGAAATAAAAATTATCAATTGCATTTCACTGCTGTTGCTGCTGCTGATGCTGCTGTTGGTGTGCTCTTCAAACGCCATTCAAGTGTTTGCTGATCGAAAAATTTCTATTATTTTTTTTACGCTGTTTTTTTTTACTTTTCCAAGTCATTTGGCCACTGAGAAAACTGGTCAGCGGCGACAGCAGCAGTGGCAACCGTTGCGTATAAATAACTTTATTATAATGATTAACAGTGTTGCAGCAACAGCAGGAGCAGAAGCAGGAGCAGGAGCTGAGGCAGTAGCATCAGCAACTAAAGTGCTGGCAGCAGCAACAGCACAGAAGTAACTCTGAGTTGGTGTCGGCAGTGGCGCGTACTGACAGTTGGCGCGCGAAAACATCAATACTCACAAGCCGATGGTTGGTTGACTTGACGGGCAACGGTTTAATAGCCGATTGAATGATAGTTTATACAGCTGCGCAGGCAACAAGCCACCAATCGCAAATGGCCAACCGCCAGCCGCACAGTTGGCGATACAAACGCCTAGATTGCTAAGCTATTTGTTGCCGTTGGCAAGGCGTTTGGTAGGCTACTGTACGTATTTACAACACGTACATACATACGAGTACTTGCATGCGGGCATTCATGCCGCGTTGCCGCGTTGCCGCGTTGCCGCCATGTTGATGGGTTGGCATCTAATTTCATATCTCTCTTGTGGCATGAATGCGTGCTTTGATTTGAATTTGCATTTTTAGTGGCGCTTTAATGTGGCTGCGTAAAAGTGTTGCCCACACATACACACACACACACACACATATACATGCATACACACATGGCACACAGGAAATATTTTGTTAGCCGCAAGTTGTGTATGTATGTGTGCGTGCATTGTAGCTATAAATGCGAAAGAGTGCTGCTGCTGCTATTGCTGCTGCTGCTGCTGCGCCGGTCTGTTTGCCTCTGGGCATTTTGTGATTGCAATATTTTATTATTGTTGCCAATTGTTATGCAGTTATGTGGTAAGCGGAATTTATTCATCTACACAATAAACAGTCAAATGCCGTCTGCTAATTTAATTGATGAGTCGATTGCGGTTTTTTCCTTTGTATGTCTTCCTCCACTGGTTTGGGGGCTTAGTTTGTGAGCGGTAGCACTTGATTGAGATCTCGTTATTCGAATGGTATGAGCAAGATTTAGATGCAGATTTGATAAGCAATTCGATTGTGTAACATCTATGCAAATTAATACAAGCAAACTTTCGAAAACGTTGTATGTATGTATGCATGCTTGCTTGAATGTAATTAATAATTTAGTACAATATTATCCGATTTTCTCTATTAATTTCTGTAATAATTCAATTAGATAAGAATTCGTGCATTAATATTGTTTTATTGTCGTCTAGATCAGATATTTATCAACAAGTTTATGACGAAAAGATTGTTTACGTCATTTCCAAAGGCTTTTTAGTATTTGAAAGAGCTTAGAGTTTGAATTAGCTTCGTATTTTTCAGAGATTTTAATCGATGGCCACAATATCCAAGTGGTTAACAGTGCGCAGTGGCCAGCACTTGAGAAAAAATCAACTATCGCCAAATTCGATAGAGTACAGAGGGCAGCGCTCCTGTGCTTCAGCGTAGAACTTCGTACCTCACCAACTGAGGCTACGAATGTTCACTTTAATCTATTCTCCATTGACTTAATGAGACTCCACAATGCTTCTTGCGCCGCGGCAAGGCTACCAAAGCTGGATACTAGCATTTTAAGAAGACTTTGTTTACCGTAAAAAAGTGATTACTGCATATCATTCACTGACTTCACGACAGATTTCAAGGGAGTTATCCCGGATAGAAATCTTTGGGACGGGATAATACCAGCAAGCGCCGACTCGATTCATTTATATACGGACGGGTCAAAGCTAGACAACAGGTTCGGTGACGGATTTTACTCAAAGGAACTTGGTATCTGTAAATCCTTTCGTTTACCGGATTACTGTAGTGCTTTTAGGCGGAATTGCATAAAGCTGTCAATTGTCTCAGATCAATAGTACTTTCGGATAATCGTATCCATGTTTTCTTGGATAGACAGGGTGCATTACGAGCCTGGGAGTCTATAGCCGTAAAATCTAAAACCGTAGAGGACTGCCGTAGATCACTTATCGCGACGGTTCTCTGTACCTGATATGTGTGCCTGGTCGCAGTACCGGGTAATCAGATAGCGGAGAGCTAGCAATTAAGACTACTTCTCTTCCACTTTCGCTCTCCACCTGTGAGCTCAATATTACAGAGTTGTGGCGACAATAAGGCTAGAATGGAACAGACCACGAACAGGCCACAGGTCACGTGACTTTATCGAGCTAAAAAGAAAGGAGGAGATGTTTACCGTTATAAGTCTACTTTTAGGATATATTTTATTGGGCAGGCTCGCAAAGAGGTCGGACATACATTTAATTATTTCTGCAGAAATTGCAGACGGAAAGAAAATCCTGAAACTTTAAGGCACTTTCTCTACAAATGTCCCGCACTTTGGAGAAGTAGGTTGAAGTTTCTAGGGCGACAGCCTTTCGAGACCTGAGCGAGATAGTAGGAGCCAAGATGCGGCGACACAAACGATGTGATGCGACGCATTGGTTCGATTATAGGGTGGGGATCATTAGGATCCTCAGTGAGTTCACAATGGACCCGCTGTGGTCTTGGTGAGCTGATGCACGGTAGTCAATTCAACTAACCAACTAACCAACATTGCGCACTAGCATATGCGAAGCCATGGTTCAAGTCCTGGTCTAACCAACAGCCAAGATTATAGAAAATTAATTTTTCTAATTGCGTTCGCGCCTCGTCGTGAGAATGCAAAGCCTTCTAAGGATATTTCTGACATGGCGGAACTCTCCATTCGTTGGAAGAAACAACAAGTGGCATTTCGAAAAAAAATGGTTATAAAACTGTTCTTTTCCTTAGGTGGAATATTTGGTACAGTACACTATCGATCAAAATTTAATTATAAAAACCAAACAAACGTTTCCCAATCATTACTCGGTAGATTCCGTACGTTATGGCTTCTGGGTCGGTTGGCCTTATTATTATTAAAATATGAATGAAATATAAAAAACGAAATTTTTCTATTAATCAGGAATTGATTCTTATTAAAAAAATGAATAAATAAAATGTTATATTATATATCTGCAGGTTTTCTTCTTGATCGGTCAATGAAATATACTCAAGGGTCTAAGAGGAGTTTAAGTAAATGTTTTTTCCAAAGTTCAGTATACGTTTTAACAATTTTTAGTGATTGATTTCCTTGGAAATTGTCGTCCACCTTCATAAACCCATAAGACTTTCGCGATTAGATCGAGATGGTAAGATGACCACTCCATTTAAGGGAACATTTTGATCGACGATCCACTTTTTTACTATTCAAGCGGTATGAATTAAAGCATTATCTTGCTGAGATGACCAAGATGAATGCCCAAAACTGTTGGTGAATTATGAAAATGCCTTTTGAAGAAGTTCCACGTAGCGCGTTGCATTCATTTGAGAAGTAACTAATTCAATATCTGCTGTTCCATAGTAAGAAATAGCGCCCCACACCATTATGTTATCACCACGACTATGGTGACGAGTTAAATGATGTTTTTATTTTCTTATATCATGGAAACAATAATTGAAATCATCTAGTTCATCCAAATTAAAGCGCTTTTCGTCTGAAAAAAAGGTGTTCTCCCATGCGGTCTTCCATGCCATACGTGTGTGACTGTAAGCAAAATCAGTGCGGGCTTTCTTGCGAACATCTGTCCGCGACGGATTTGACTCCTCCTGCAGGATTCTTCGCCTTTCGCAAGGCGTAACTGCTTGTCTATAACATGTTGTCATATTATTTCCATAATATGTTGGATTTTCAGTATATCAGACTTAACTGTTTGACTTTGTGAGATTTTTCCAATATTTTGCCGTTTTCTTCGGTTGTTAAGCATATCACCAACTAATATGACAACCTTTTTTTAATAACCGCTTAAAAGGCTCTGATTTTTCGTATAGTGCAAAGCAAAATACAAAATTTGTACATTTTTCGTGTTCTTTCTTATCTCCGCTGGCCCTTATGCCGCACTAAATAGTCTCTTGTGGACGATGCATTGACTTTTCTAAGATTAGGTATAGGTTTTCTGAGCCCCAAATGCGGTACAATTGTTTGTTCATCGGAAAAAAATATTTTTTGTTAAAAACGCTTATCTTCAGCCAAGAGAACTGCAGCCCACTGGACCATTTGGTCTTTGTAAACCTTTATATCGAGGTCTTTATTCAAAATTCTTCGATCGATCTTGAGTTGATGTTCGATAACACTTTGAGCTAAAGCAGCAATATTTTCCGCTGAACGTACTTGATGACCACATATGTATGTATGTACGCGAGTTGTTCAATAAGAACCCGGTGCTGGAAAATTGCTGCACACCACCTGGAGGTAAAGTTATTCCGCCCGAAATTTTATCTCAGTTGCGGTAAAAGATTACCATTTTTAGAAGTAAATTCTAATTTTCTTCAAGCATAAAATTAACCAATTAGTGAATCGCAAACCTTGTACTGAATTATTACTGAACGGGAACTTTGAAAGCTCAAATAAGCCGTAGTTCAAAAAGCACACAGTAGATGGCGCCAGTCACATTTGTATTTTCCAAATTTCACAAGGAGCTTTTTTAGTGGAACTAAAGAATATTTTTTAAACAAATTTATTTTATTCTACTTTTCAATTCCATAAATTCTCCTTATTTTTTTTATTAAGTACAACAAATAAAGTAGAGCTTATGACTTATTATTAAAACAACAAGTTTTTAGTCAAGTTATTTAAAATATACATATATATGTACGTATAAATAATATGAACTCATAATTCAATTTGCTTCTTTTCTATTATGAAATGTGATACATATATGTATGTAGATTATTTAAGCTATGTATGTACAGATGTATATGTAATCGAATCGAAATCAATACTCCCTGCCACGTTATATAGGCGTTACTAGCAATAATGTTAGCGAAAATTCACTGACTTTTAACAACATTTCATAAATCACCAAGCAGTGACTAATTATCAAATTAAAAATTTAATCAAAAGTACAAAATTTTTAATTTTTCATACATTACCGTTATAACATGGGAAGGCATATTTGATTAAAGTGCAACATTGTAACGATTTATCACACTTAAATGCAGTAAATATTGGGCAAATAACTCTACACACGTTCAGTGGCTACATATATTCAAATTTTTCGAGTGCAAATTTTTATGCGATTGTGCTGATTAACAGTGCTATAACTTGTTGTTGTTGTTGTAGTTGTTTTTTCTTTTCATTTCAATCAAAAATGGATTTCATACGAGAAACTAAGTACTTTTGAACGGCCTGCAAGCGCTTAAGAATCACTGACTTGATTTGATTTGAGCTGAGCTGAGCTGAGTTGTGCTGTTGTTGTGTTGAGTCATGCGTGTCGGAATGCGGAGCAATTATTTAGTGCTACTAACTATAAAACAACAGCAAGAAAAACAAATAAATGCAACAACAATTAGTGTTATACCACATAGTGACTACTACTTGCCATTAAATATTCAATACTCAAGTGCACTTAGCACACAAGCAACAAAACAGTAAAACATCTAAGCAACGACAGCCGACAACCGACCGCCGACAACCGACAGCCGATTGCCGATTGCCGCTGACTAACGAAAAACTTAACTAACAAACTGGTGCAGTCTAGAGAGAGAGAGACGAGCGTGCGGCGAAACGAGCGAGCTATTTGAGTGTAAAGTAGCGCAAATGGATGCCAAATTACGACGCCAAATCGCCGGCAATTATTCGGAGCTAGCAGAAAAAGAGCGCAGTTAAAAATTGAAATACATAAGGAGGAACCATGTGCGAACAACGGAGCCGGAGGTATATTTTGTAATTCAAATGATTACATTTTCTCACACTTGTTCTCGGGTATGATCTGCAGGGAAACCTTCCCAAGAATACACATATTGGGGGAAATTCCCCCCTACTTCGAATAGAGTGGTTGCAATGCCCCTGCGGGGTAGGGGCTCAAGAATTTTCCCGCGGTAAGGCATTCCTGCTGTAAGAGGCGACTGAAATTCAAAAGTTCCCTTGGCCAACGGCTCTTTATCGCGGAACGATCCGGACTTTTATCCGGTCAAGGACTGTCACTCTCGAACTTTGGGAAAGGTTTCTAAGGCTATAAAAACAACAACAACAGTATACATGAGAAGGATTTAGACCGTCTTCCGATTGGATTAACTCATATAATGATATAAATCCCTCACAAGTTTGGCTACCAAGGTGTAAAGACAACAAAACAATGTTCTATTCTTATCCTTTTCCAGCAGCCGAAACAACCATCACAGTGTTCTATGGACTCCGAGATTTTGATAATGATCCCGCAGAACCCAATGAGAAAGCTACGCTATAGTACATGCCTGGAGATCTGCCGGTGCAATTATAGCCGAAAAGTATACCCTCTTAACGTTTGGCTGTTGATGTTATCGGATTTTGAGTTGAATAAGAATGTTTTCAAATTTACACTCGGTTCGGTGCGAGAAGTATGTCCTCAGGCTGGTCATGGACTTTAAAGCGTCGGTGGCACAAATATCTTTAGAAGTTTTGGAATTGTTTCGAGTTTGAACGCCCTAGATGTGAAGATGGTGCCAAAGTGTAGGTTAGTTTTAGTACCAAGCTGTGGGCTCCTATTACATTTGTAAAGTTCTGTCAAAAATGTCTTTATAAAGAGCCACTTATACTGGTCACTTTTGCCAACAGTTGCTACATTGTATATATTGAGTAGGCATTTGAAAAGTAAAGTGTTCTCTCGACGTACTACGACCAAACCCTATTAGCCGTTCTCCTCTTCCTATAATGTGCAGAAGCATGGACGAAGTCGACAAGAGTATTTTAGAGAAAAGTTTTGCGGAGGATTTATGGTTCTTTGCCACCACCGTCTAGGAAGCGACTATACAAGATACATATATATAGAACTCCTCCTTCATTTTGTGGTACCCAGCTTAATAAAGGAACCTTCAGTTTATTCTGAGCCACCTCCGAAGGTCCGATGGATTTTTATGTGGAGCTTTAACTTCATGACAGACATACACGCGGAGTGCTTGACATTCTCCGCCGAGGGGCGACCGTAATTAGAACAATTAATTTTCGACAATCTTGGTTGTTGTACGCAATACTAACTACGCTGCTATTGCGGCCGCCGTATATACGTGTATAGTTCAGCGAATTAAGAGACAGCTGCGGTGGCTAGATCATGTTGTTCGGGTGGCTAACAATACTTTAGCTTTGAAACTATTTGATGCAGTAGCCGTTGGTTGAGGCAGAAGAATTGGAAGACCTCGACTTCGTTGGAAGGATTAGGTAGAGAGCGACCTGCGTTCACTGGGTGATTCCGATGGCCGCTAAATAGAGTAAATAAGAATTAAATAGAAAATAAGAATAATGTGGGGGGATGTGGCATATAGTAAGGTAGAGCAGCTGAAATCCTTTCCGCCTAAAATGACCAGTGGCGACTTCGTAGTATAAGCGAGTGATGTCAGAAAAGGTTAGAATAATGCAACACGTAAAGGAATAAATGTTGTTGAAGAGCGACGTCTACTCAGGAAGATAGCCCCTTGGCACTCCCTATATGAAATAGAACTTTCTTCCAACCACAAGAAATATTGCTACCGACTACTGTAAAGCTTTTCATTTACATTTTATTTAAGATATCAGTTGAAGTTTTACATTTTTATGAATGTTTGGTAATCATATCAATTTTTTTCTATTCTATACTATTAAATCAACCGTTAGGCGAACAAATCTATAACGCGATTGGTGCAACAAATTCCGCTTCGCTATAAAATTCCTAAACCCGCACCCGCACAGACCACAAAGACGATGAGAGATGTTCTATGCAAAAGTGATCTCAAAATGCCATTTAAATTGACAGCAACAAAAACAACGAAAGAGCAACAGCAACAACAACAACAACATAAAATATGTTCCACAACAAAGTAATTGATAGAAGAAAATGACAACACAACGTTTCTTCTATCGCTAACGATGGCCTATAAAACATTAACAGCAACAAGAGCAACAAGAGCAACAACAAATAAACAACAAACAGCAAACACCTGTTGCGAGCATCAATGACAATAACAACAAATCGTTATTACGCATTCTGGCGTACTTAACCTGGAAAAATGTGTTTAATACTTGAAATCTAATGTTGCAGCGATAGCGGCGCCACCTACATGTGGCAGCATACACATACACACACACATAAATATGTGCACAAGTGCCACTTTGTATAGATTTTTATACCTCTCACGGATAAAGAGCCTCGAACTTTGTGGATAGACGGGTGTATTATGAAAATTATCGGCATCGGTGGAGTAAAAATATAGTTGGGCTACAATTGATTGTTCAGATATGGGTTTTGATATACAAAAACTACATGAAACTTGGCTCCTTGCGCATTCATATTGTACAAACTTTCCTTCCCTCCAACTTATTACACCGATATGAGATAAATACCGTTTAATTGAGTAAGGTATATAACACCTTCGATGTAGCCGCAGTCGCAGTTGTAGCTTTTTTATTCGTTTCCCCCACACAAGTTGGACCGGACAAGTGGCAGCCGTTGTTGCCGCATGCTGTTGAACATTTTTGTGCGCACTGTAGCACTTGAATAAATGTATGTATGTACATATGTAAGTATAGGTTCATAAGCATGTACAACTTGCCACATGCCAGCACATGTAAGGATGTCGACAGACCGACAGCGGCACGTACGCATCACTAAAGCGCGCACTTGCCAACTAACTACACTTGCCACTTGCCACTTGCCACTCGCCACACGGCGTTTACTTGTCGATTGACGGCAAACCGATTTGTGATCTCAAGCGATTTGTGTAACTATGCAAACGAGAGGAGCAACAGCAGCAGTAGTAGTAGTAACAGCAAAAGTGGTAGAATAGACCGTTATGTGTGTAACTGTAGTCTTAGTGGCAGTGTGAATGTACCATCACCCGCACAATCACTGCCATCAGCTGTGTCTAAAGGAGTCACCGCCTACTGTGGCTGCTCAATGCTTAACGTAAATATTTACCATATATATAAATACATATGTATGTATGTATATTTGTATATAAGTATATGTGTAGTGCTGATGTTTAGTTAGTTTTACAAAACTTAACGTTGTTGTCGCTGTGATCAACAAGCTAAGAATAATAAATAACAACAACTCTATCGTCAAATCGCCGTCACGTTGTTGTTGTATACATTGGACACTTGTTGTTTGGTTGCTTTGGTATATTATACATACATACACGTACGTAGGTGTGTATGTTAAAGAGTCTCTGCAGCTTGTCATAAAAATATAAATAAAATACATAAATAAAAAAAATCTTGGTAATTTACTTGGCTGCTTCCGTTGTACAATAGTAGTTGTTGTTGTTGTTGAAAATGTTTGAAACGTTCATCGTTGGCATAAAGGTGGGAGAAATGAGATTGCAAATGATAAATCTGAAATTTTTGATTAAAAAATTATGACGAAAAAATGCGGATTCTCTGCGTGATCGTTTGAGTCTCAAGAAAAAACTTCACTTTTAACAGTAATTTTTTCTCATTTAATTGATATTTATTATTATGTTTGGCGCTAGGTCACCGCGAAAGCGATTTTCGGCCGAGCTCCTCCTTCAATTTATGGTGTGCGTCTTAATGCGTTTTTCCAACAAATGAAAGGACCTACAGTATTTATAAGGTGCCTTTACTTTTGTCATAAATACACTCGGAGGGCTTGACGTTCCCTACCGATGTGCTATAGACCGGCCAAAGAAGTATTAAATAGTATTAAATGTATACTTTTTATGAAGAAAAAACTCTTTTAATGAAATATTTCATAGGAACATTTCTAATCTTCAAATATACATAAATGCTAAAGCTAAACTTTTATAAACTTTTTTTTATGCATGATTTCATCAAGCACCACATAGATTTTCAATATACAATGTTTGCAAATTTAATGAAAAATTATTTTCAAAAATCAATTAGCCCATTCAGTGTTATTAATTATTAAAAATTCACAACCTGAGATTTGTAAATACAAAATTACCCTATCGAGCCTGCTAGAATTCAGCATCCATGTTTCAAAAATGCTTATCAGACTGATATTATCAACACTGATTTCAGCAAAGCATTTGACAAGGTTTCTTTACTTAACTTTAAACTTGATGGACTCGACTCGTGGATTTCATCATACTGGATTGGTAGGAAGCAAAAAGCAATTTTTAAATATTATACATAATAAGAAATATCAGTAACATCTGGAGTTCCTGAAAGCAGCCACCTTGACCCTTACTTTTCCTTATATTCATCAATGACCTTCCAAATGTGGTTTTTTATTCTAAAATACTTAAGTACGCAGATGAAATCAGTTTGATCTATTGAAGATAGAGAACTTTTCCAAATCAAACGAGAAATAAAGATTTTTCGAATAGATTGGTCACAAGCCAGCTGCCCGGAAGAAAATGTGTTTTTAATGTAAATTTAGTTAAAGTGCTACATTTGACCAAAATTTTATGAAAATCCAACGATTTAAAAATAATTTCGAACTTTTGGAATAGATCGGTTCCAGATCCACAGCCCGCGGAACACACCCTTCAAGTTTCAGATGTCTGCGATCATTGGTTTAGATTGTGGATTGATACGTCAGTCATTCAGAACAAAGCATTTTATATACATATATAAATAAGTATTTAAAAAAAATAGTTCTCTACATCCAAACACAACTGTACTTAATTTAATATATATTTAAATTCCAAACGATGGAGGGAGTTTAGTTTGTTATTAATTGAAAATTGTCATTCAAACTGCATTTTTGCTTTTCGTTTTTTTTGTTTTTTTTTTTTGCAAATTTCCTGTAAGCATATTATTCCACTTACTACCTACAAACATACAAACACACGTACATACTCGTATGTATATATGTTATGTGGCTTTTAGCCAGCTGTCAACCAACCAATTAAAATTTATAACTTGTCATTGATACTTAAATTCAAACATTGCAGTAATTTCAGCTCTCGCGGTACTTGAAAAATGCAAAAATCCAAATTATCAGCTTTAAATGCAAATTTGTGTAGCATAGAAATCCAAGTTAATTAAAATTAATATGCACGGGGATATTTTCTGCTACGCTTAAAATATCAAAAAAAAATTCCAATTTATGATTTTTATTTGTTTATTTTTTTATTTTTGTTGTTTCACTCACAAATTTTGCTATGAACGCATCAGATGTAATTAAAATTTATTAAATGAATTTTGCGAGCTTGTGAATAGTTAGTTGATGCAGCTGTATGGGCACACTTGTCGAAACAGCATTGCAGCACGCATGCGCAGCACTTTCAACATCGATGTAAAAAACGATTACCAAAAATAAAGCAAATACTTTAGATACTTAATGGCGCCAAATGGCTAAAGGAAATTACCGTAAAGACGCCAAAACGTATCGGAGAAAAATCAAATGGCGCGACGCCGATAAACAAGCACATCTGCGTGGCAGATAAAAAGAAAAAATCGATTGAACAAATTAACTGACAAATCGTGAGAATATGCATTTGTGTATGAAGTGCGCATAAAAATCGCAAAGAGTCGCACAAATTCCGTGCCGTACTGCACACACACACACACACACACATGCAAATGGCTGGCGAAAAAGTTAAGCGGCGAACCTGCTAGACGCATTCAAGCGCATCAATGTCAGAGCTTTTAACTGTAGTGGCTTGGCGCTGGCGTACTTGTAAGCTTACAGTTGGCATTTAGAGCAACCGAAAAGCAGCTGAAATTAATAGAAGATATTTATTAAAAAGAAAAACAAAAAGAACTAAAGTTGGCCAAAAATCTTGTGATTTCACGGTGCCTCACGTCAATTTTCGCAACTAAAATCATATAGATGATTTTATAACACAAGCCAATGCAACAATATTATTTAAATTAATGTATGTGGGGATGTACATATGTATATAAATATGAAATTGCACACATTTGCATATAAAACCAGCAGAAAGCCCACAGGCGCATTGGAGTGCGCTTTAAGCATTCTCAGTGGATATTTCCTTCTGTTTGACAAGTAGTGGGCTGCAGCTAAATGACAAGCACACACATGCGCCCATACATATGTATGGTACATGACTAAAGTTATTTAATTTTTTTTTTTCACATTTTGCACGCCGTAAGCAGGAAGCCAGCAATCAACGGCTGTGCAAACATTTTTTTCCCATTTTCTACTTTAACAGGTGCCTCGTTGACTCAGCCGCACAGGTTCGGGTGGTTGTTCGGCCTGCATGCACTTGTACATTCATGACGAGAGATCAACATCATGCTCGCACATTTAGTGACATTGCGCTTGCTGAGCATCAACACCTGCTCGACGGCTAGCGCTTGGCGTTTTATTTTGCATGATCGCATTAGCAGGTGTCTGTGTGTGTGTGTGTGTGTCTATAGAGCACCAGCAGCAACTTTTTGAAATTGAAATTTTTGTAATTAATTTTTAATTTTCGAAAAAGAGTTTCCAGATGATTTTATTAACTGCTAGCAATTATCAGGGGAAAATTAGTATGATACATGCGACATGCAAATCTATTATTTAAACTTAACGAAACACCACTGACTATTAAAAAGCTAAGTTCATACTAATTGGGCGCAAGGAGCTACGTATAAGCAAAAAATATTGCTTGAAATGTCAGCTTAGTTCTACACAGTCTATTTAGCGCTGCCCGATATAAGACTATCGACACCATCTAGTGAGAAAAATTGAAGAATTTTGCCTATTGAAATATCCTTTTATTAGAAAAACATTTCGATACATACTGACACCGCACATTACTCATTAGCCACGAAAATAGAAAAAAGGCTTAAGCATATAGAATACACGCCAAACCCTGCAGGAAAATTAACGAAGAGTGGAACGAAACCTTACTACTCAGGCTAGCGTGTGGAAACTTCTAGTTTTCTGTCACCGCTCCTATAGCAATTCGTATCGAATGAACTTCTGAGAAAATTCGAAGAGAAAGCATCCAAACATAGCCATAATTGTTATGGAGAAAGCCCTTGACACCATAAGTAACGTAATGGATAGCGCTTAAGTGTCGTGCATCGATGAGCAACAACAGCCAACTTACAGGTAAAACATGGTGGGCATATAAACCAAGAAACTCTCCAAGTACCTGGGAGAAATTTTGGACATCAGACTGATATGGAAGCTAAATGTGGAGAAAATAGTGAAAAGGCCAGTAGTGCCATTTACGGATGGAAAATGATGCTGGGTACTACATGGGGCCTATCTCCTGGCCTCATTCATTGGTTTTACGCAGCGGCAGTCAAACCAATATTGCTCCACGGCGATCTTGTATGGTGAACCGCTGGACAAAATCTGGTGTAGGAAACCATAAAAAAGACTTTCTGCACTGTGCATAATAATAGCACTGAGCGGCTCCAACAGCGGCACTTGAAATGTTAGTTTACCTATCACTTTAAGGGGTAAAACCACTCTAGAATTTAAGAAAACATAATTTTTGATAATTGCTCACAGGGTGCCTTTGGGTCCTAGAAATGAAATGTAATTTGTTCAAAAGTGAAAAAAATATTTCAAAGAGGTGAACCTTTTATTTTGCTGTAGCCCCTCAGTGCGTGCGCTGGGTACAACTTTAAGCGCGTTTTTTCCAAAATCACATTTTTCAAAACGGAGGACAGATTATTCAGACCCTATTGCATTGATTTATTTGAAATTTTGATGGAAGCTTCATAAATACATTGTTTTTGAAAGTACGTAGCCGTTTTTCGATTAAATGTAAACATTTTTTTTAAATAATTTAGTGCGTATTTTTTAGTCAAATATCAATCTTTTAAAAAAAAAAGTGTGCTGCTTTGGCAAAAATTAGTTAAGAAATAAATCCGTTCGCACTTCCAAAGACTTTCATAGTTTGTAGATCATAAAACTGCAGGTCGATAGCCCCAGCTGCTAGTTGCCTTTAATGTAATGTAATTATTCATAATTATTTTTCATACAAATAAATAAATAAAAAAGATCATAAAACTTTTTGCTTTTTTGTTCTGGGTCTCATCGTTTAGAAGAAATCAGTCCTCCTGTGGACGCCTTTCAAAAAAACATGGATTAAAATGGACTTTATCACCGTCATTTTGTAACAAAATAATAATTAAAAACTGTCTTTTTTTTATACTTCAATATATAATATTTATGTTCAAAATTCTATTCCTTTTATCATACTCCTACAATAAATTTAAAAAAATTAGTCTATTTTTCAACCTCTAGAGTGGTTTTATCCCTTAAGGGAATTTTCTGTTAGAATCTTTGGCCACAGCTCGATTTCTGGGGGGATTCAGGAAAACATAGGCCACAAGCTACGTTGAAGGAGGACGCATGGTACAGGAACATGCGACCTTCAAGTGGAACTTACAACATCTACACGGCATGAGTGAGACCGGTAGAACATCTGCTCTGTTTCCGTCCATCCTTAGAACACGTTTTAGATTTTGAAGCTTCGAAATTGGATATTAAGGCTCCCTTGAAGTCATCATTGATCATTATTAACATACAAAAAGAAAGGCGTGAAAATGGTCGGTAAAATTTGCATGAGATATCGTGATGTAACAATGCTGTAGCTAGAAGGTCATGGGTATGAAAAATCTTTACAAGCTTATTTCAAGAAAAAACTTAGAAATCGTATCCGTCACTATTTTATGAGTTCATTGTAAGTTTACTTTGCATATGTATCGACACATACCAAGAATTGGTGGAGTAGCTCTACCGAAAAAGCTCCAAGTAGAGATACTTTTTTCAATAGCCTGTTTTTACAGATCACGCTCCAGCCGTGTAAAGCTGTGATGCTATCTTTTTCAGGTATTACCTGAACAACGTTTACAAATCGTTTAACTTTATTACGGAAATTCACGTTCTGTAAAGAATGTGTTTCGCGAGCTTCTCTCAACTTATGGTCAACATGAACGGCCTACTGGGTGTACTATTCGCAACACCATCATCTACCTTGGGACCCAGTATTAATTATTGGATAATATTCGACTGAATAGACCACGTCTAGTACGAAGTGAAGAAAATGTAGCAGCCGTAGCTGAGAGTGTACAAGAAGAATATGGGGAGTCGATTCGGCGCCGTTCCCAGAAACACGGACTAATGTATGGAACGACTTGGTGCATTTGGACTCAAATGATGGACCATCTGAGACGAAGCCACCACAAACATTTGAAATAATGATATGCAAAAAAAAAAAATTGCCAAAGAATGTTCCTTCGAATGATAATAAACATTCCCCATTAAATTTGAATTTTTTGTGTTTTTTCTTTAAAAAGTAAGCAACCTCGAAATAATAAGAAGTATCATCATATCGTCTAAATCGAATTAAAAAATGAACACAAAACACATAAGACACTGAAGAGTGTGGGCAATGAAGTTTCCCAGAGACCGGAGGATGAAATAATTGTGTATTTTAGGAAAAAAGCTCAAATTTTTGATTTACGACATGATTGACTGGAAGCGAGGGAAGAGGAAGGCCAGACCACCGCTCCGTTGGAATTATCAAGTAGAGAGAGAAGGAATGACGCACCGTTGGCAACTCGGTTTTAATCGTATACGCACTGTCTACGACAGTATAGAAGCAGGACTAGTAAAGCGCCTATCGCCAACTATCGGTTGAATTAAAATAGTATAGTAAAAATATTTTACGTTTCTAACTTTATCAAAATCTGCACATAAATATAATTTTACCCCAAAATAAAAAAAAATCCTGACTATTATCCACAGAAAAAATAATAATAAAATAATTATAATAAAATTGAATAAATGTTGTAAATAAAGAAAATTCTAATAATCATATTTACGAAAAACTTTCTTTATTTTTTCTCTGCGTGCAATTACGAGTTACATCCATCAAACGTTATTACAATTGACTACCCCTACAAGCGCACGCGTGCCACATTATCTACTAAACAAAGTACTTATGTATGTATATTTAACTAACTTCCCGCATAATGTACATATACAAAGAGCAATTATTGAAGCATTGTTGCGCTTTTTTCTCGTTTACTATTATTGTTATTGTGGCTGTTGAGTATTATTGTTGCTAATCACAGATATAAGCATAAATGAGTAAAATACACAAAAATCCAAATAAACACAAACTATGCATGTCTTGCCTACCAGCAAACCTACAAAATGCAAAAACTCACCCGAAAAAAGAAGAATAAAAATCAAAGATCACATACGAGAAAAAAGAAAAAGTCACATGTGCAGTGCAGTGAACATTTAGTTGAATGGGCATAAAAAGAGAGTCAATAATTGGACAGCCAAGCTAATTCATACATACACCGACCAACCAAGCACGCGGTTGAAGGCTAATTTATGTACAAATAGTGGTTAATTTAAGCACGAAATTCTAATAATTGGTAGGCGATGATCATGCGTCCATGCGATGTACATGTGATGTGATGTCATGTGCAGGCATATGCTGACTCTTGTCGTCACAACAAACAAAGCGAGGGTAAGCAATAGACAAAGAGGTTGGCTGGTTGGTGGTAATGTGACAGTATAATCACACGCTATGGCCAAAAGGAAGATGCGCACACAGAAAGCTACAAAAATAACACAAACAAAAATTGTGGAAAAAAAGATTGTAGAAATTCCAAAAAAAAAGGTAAATTTCTTAAATAAAGTTTGAGTGAAAACTATTGCAGATGTCCCACATGGAAAATGTGAGGAGCAGAGGAAAGTAGACTACGACAGCTGTAGACAGCTAGGAAGTGAGCTAATGACAGTAAGGAAGTTGCGACAACACGAGTCCGTGTATTTTAAAGTAATTGGCCACCAGTCTGTATGCATATAAACATATATTGTATACTTGTTAATGCATTAGAGTGATCGCTAAAAATTTAATACATATATTTTGTATTATAAATATCTCTATTATATTTGAAGAAGAATTGATTTAATAAAAAAACTTAGAAAACATAGGCTTGCATTAAGTTCTTGGAGTTAAAAAAAGGTAATAAAATTAAAAAACTGTATTTCTAAATGCTGGGCTGTAAATTTTAAAGACCACTCTAATATGCATAATATACACATATAGTTACGTTTATCCAATCATGTGTGTTTTATCTGCTGCGATTTCTTGCCTCATTGTAGGCGTGCAGCGTTGTGCATGAGCGTAGCTAAAGCAGTAACTCAATACTAAAGGACACATGTATGAATTTATATATGCATGTATGTTTAAATATATATATACAAAACATTCGGAAGCTGTTGGTGTAATGGCACACTTCACCGCGTTTTTGTTTTGGGAAAATTGCAATTTGTGTTAGATTATTAGTGAGGGTTGCAAAGGTTAATCGGTATTGAAGACGCGATGAGATTGCAAAGTGAGCAAATAATTTCGTACAAAAAACTAAATAAAAATTTTTATTGTACAGTGATTTGCTTAATTTTTAGTAATTATTTGATGTTCTACATATTTTTTGTCCTATACCGTTCACTATTTATTACCTTGACAGCGACTGAATAAAAATTACTTCTACAAATTTAATTTAACAAAAAAAAAATAACAATAATTTTTTTACAATATATACATACAACCATGCTTCTAACCTATAAATAAATTAGGAAAGCCTCTTCAACCCGTTTGCGGTACGAATTTATCAACATAAATATCTACTTTCCTGACTAAGCTTAATTACAACTATTACTTTTTGTGCATTTGTCAAATATTTTATGTCTTCTCTCCGAAAAATTATTAATCAAATTAAAATTCCAACACGGAAGCATCAAAACTCCTACTGCTAATTTTGTTGCTTGATGAAAATAAAATAAAATGAAATAAAATTAAATAAAATAAAATAAAAGAAAATAAAATAAAATAAAATAAAATAAAATAAAATAAAATAAAATAAAATAAAATAAAATAAAATAAAATAAAATAAAATAAAATACAATAAAATAAAATAAAATAAAATAAAATAAAATAAAATAAAATAAAATAAAATAAAATAAAATAAAATAAAATAAAATAAAATAAAATAAAATAAAATAAAATAAAATAAAATAAAATAAAATAAAATAAAATAAAATAAAATAAAAAATAAAATAAAATAAAATAAAATAAAATAAAATAAAATAAAATAAAATAAATAGAACTTATATCATTTTTCTTTGTTGTATAACAAAAAAATATTAAATTCATACAAACAAACGAAAGGTCTCGTTCACTAAAAAAACTTATAATAAAAATTAATATCATGGCCGCAAAACCAATTATGAATATATAGGTTGAGCCCCTAATCCCGCTTATACATTTTCGGTCAATTAACGCCTGAAAGTATAGAGGATTTTAAATCAGCTCACTAACCATGTTATTAAGGAAAAAGCGGCTAAATTAGCGCACATAATAGTTGTTGGTTAATAATGAATTGAATAATACAACAACAGATTACATGGTTGATGTTGGCGCAGTGGTAGAATACTCGCCTGTTAATTCAGGATCTGTTGGTTCGATCCCTGCCATAAGAAGTCTGATGAGGAGATGTGGTGATCTCCGAAACAGCTGTCGCTTCTACCATTTTTCTTTATTGTATAACAAAAAAAAAATATTTATACAAACAAACGAAAGGCTTCACTAAAAAAAAAAAAAAAAAAATGTTATTTTATTTAAAAAATAAAATAAAATACAATAAAATAAAATAAAAAAATGAAATAAAATAAAAAAATGAAAGAAGATAAATTAAAATTAAATTCAAATTAAATTAATTAATTAACTAAATTAAATTAAATGAATTCGAAATATAGTAATAAATTTTAATTAAATGTAAGTGAATTATTCTAATTAAATTTAAAAACTTAATTTGAAATACATTTACTGAAATTCAATTTATTGAATTATTTTAAAGTAAATAAAATTAAATAAATTAAAATATATGAAAATATATTTTGAAAATTAATTTATATGAAATTAATAATTAATTATATGAAATTAATAATTTATATGAAATTAATTTTAACTAAAAGAATTTAATATACAGTAATTTAATTATACAAAATTATATTAAGTTAAACTAAATTAAAGTAAACTTATATTGTTTGGTTTAAAGAAAAAAAAATTAAGAAAATGTAATTAAATTAAAAAATAAAATAAAATCCTGTTTAAGCACAATAAAAAAATTAGAATAAAATAAAATTAATTTTTTAAAATAAAGTTAAAAAACATAAAATGAAGGAAAGCAAAACAAAATACATTTAGATGTTGTAAAATGGTTTTTACTATCTCTTAATCATGCTCTTTTTTTAGGTTATATTAAATGCAATATAAATTATTATTATCATTATCAGAAAAATTAATATTGTTCAAATTAAATGTAAGTTTTAATGTTTTTTGAGTTGGTGTTATATTTATCATCCTGTTTTGCTTAGATATAATCGTAGTTTCCTCTATATGTGAGTGCTTGAACTTCTTCTTTAAAAAAATTTTTGCTTGCTCTCTTTTTTATTTTATTTTTTTTAGGTTTCTTTAAACATAAATTTTGCTTAGCCATTGTTGTCTTCTGCTCCTGCTGCACAGTTTGAATTTCAGTCTTTCCTTATTTTTTCTCGCTGTTGATGCTGCACTTGATTCATTGCTCTTTTCTTGTATTTGTATGTATGCATATACACGTACATATCTACCGATCTACTCGTATTGTATTGTTGTTTCTTTCACCTGCTGCCACAATCGGACTGGTTCACAAGCTGCCTGCCATAAGTGCATCTTGTCGATTTTTCACTCAACGCTTTGGCATTGATTGAAGTTGGAAATTTGGATGTTGTACGTTAGTGACGGTGATGTGGGAGGCACGGCACGTTGACTGTGTATGCTGACTGGCAAGCCGTCAACCCGGCAGCTCACTTGCGCAGACAGGCAAATAAAATTTCGGTATTTTCTCCATTATGCAGCTTCACTAGCTTTGGAGTGGTGGAGCTTTGGTACTGCACCCAAAGTCGTTTGTTGAATTTATGAAGATGCCAACAACAATGCAACATTTGGGGGGTTTTTACTTGCCACAACCAGCTAACTATATGGTATATCTGTGGGTCTGTATGTCTATTCGTATGTCCGTTTTTCTATTTGCTTGACTTTGGCTTCACTTGACTCGGTGTCTTAAAGCTTGTGCTCGCTCGCGCTCGACTTGATGGATGACAGCGTTGTCAGGCATACACGATACTTTTGGTGTTTTTGTCTGCCTTTTGAATGCCTTTTCTGAATAGATATTTTTTCCTATTTCTTCTGTTTTTTGTTGTTTTTTTTTGGGTTTCCTCTACGTCTGCCTACCTGCCATATAGGTACATATGTACGTATGTTGTATGTGGTTTCTTAGCTATGGTTTGTGGTTTGTGTTTGCTCCATTCGGTTTGGTTGTTTATGCGACTATTTGACTGACTGTCGACTACAGACAAAATGTTTATGGCGCTTTAAAGTGACAACAACAACAAATTGTTGGCATGTTTATGCAAAATACGAGCATTAGAGTGCAGTGCAGTGAAGTCAATGGAGCAGCAACACGGGAGCAGCATTGAGGAGATTCGTAGTATTGAATTGCTGTGAGTGGGACCAGCACACTTTGAGTGCAATATGCGCATATACCATATATATTCATATATTTCTGTGTAGGTGCTTTTCCTTAATGCCCATACATATACCATATGTATGTATCTATTTGTAAAATAATGTTCGTTTGCTGTGTTTCGTTTCTTATTTTGCTTCTTTGGCATGCGGCAGGAATTTGCAAATGATGCAGTCAAATGGCTTATTGTACAACAGATAAGCCTCAAGATTTATTGGGGAAAATACTAAAAGGTATTTTTTCGGAGTTGATAAAGGTAATGTCTAACGAATTGTTTGTGGGTGTGTGAAGAGTTGAAATTTTTTTCAAATAAATTTTATTATATTTATTGATGGTATCTTTTTGGTTGGCATTAGTAGGTTTTTACTTTATACTGCCAGTATTTTATTTCATTATTAGCTTACTTGAGTTTTTGTTTAAATATATACAAGTTTCAAAAAATTAAATATTTAAAAAACATTTGTAGATAAAGCTGACCGTAATAATTATGAACAATTAAAACTTAGAAAATTTTTGAACCAAATTATACTTCAACTTTGGTCCGAATGGTATGTATACAGAACTTATTGTACCGACATTTGTAATATCTAACTTTTATATATATTACATATATATTATTGGCGGTTTCTAACCGCTGAAGCGATTTTCAGCTGAGTTCTTTCTCCAACTTGTGGAGTGCGTCTTGATGTTTTTCCAACAAATGTTTGGACTTAGGGCTCCCTGAGTGAGCGCAAACTCTTTTATGAAACGAAACAAGGAGATCGGCGGAAAAAACTTACGTCTGGTGCTGCACAGGCATCTGTCCTTGACACTGACCTCTGGAATGACAGCGTATGGACACGCCGAACGACACTTATCTCGTCGGCAATGCAGATGATATGGCACCAATGGATATATGAGGATCTTCAGCAAGACAAAAAAGCCTCAAAGTCAACTAACTGAGCATGAGACTTGACTTGACTTGACCGTCGGTACCAGACAGTATCCACAGATGCAGTGCTAGTAATCAATGGAACCATACCGATTGAGCTAATCGTTAAAGATAGGCAAGGGATATGACAGGAGCCTGTTAACTGGAGGCAAGTTAGGAAATTTGAAACGATGCTACACAGAGACGTTGAATAGTTAAGCCCATACCTGAAATAACAAAGTGGCAAAAACGCCCGACCCTCACGCAAATTCCACCGGGAGCAGGCATACAGGCTCAACAAAAGGCTCATAACAATGAGAAATATGGAACGCCACCTTGAAGTAACATGAAAATGGTCCCAGGATGGAGAAGGGTTTCAAGCTGGGGCTAGTTTTTCAGTCTTCGAACATACCGTTGTTGCGACGGCACAGTGATGATGCAATTAACTTTTTCCCTTTCCCCTCCCGCAAAAAAAAATTTTTGTAACTTTTTCAAATATTATTATTAATACTATTTGGCTTTGTTTTATTTAATTTAATTTATTTTGCTTTATTTAATTGAACATAGTTTTAATTTTTTATTTTATTTGATGTATGTATGTATTTTTTCTTTTTTTATATTATTTTTTTATTTTATTTTAATTTTTTAATTTTATTGTATTTTATTTTACATCTTTTACTGAATTTTTTATTTTATATTACTTTATTTTAATTTGTTTTAGTTTATTTTGCTTTGGTTAATATATTTCATTTCAAATTAATTTTATATTATTTAAAATACTTAATTTATTTTCTTATTTTCCATTTAATTTTTTAACGTATTGCATACATGTATGTTATGTTACATATTTATATCTACTTTTCTAATTTTATATTCTTTTATTTGGAAATTAAAATTATATTAACATATTGTATTTTCGTTTGTTTAGTTTTATTTAAAATTTTGCTATTTTTTTGCATTGTTTTTTGAACGTTATTTCATGTAATTCAATTCAAATTAATTTATTTTTATTTCTTTTAGTTTTTTATAGCAGCCTAATATTTTAGTTTATTTTTTTAAGTTATTTTAGTTTTTTAGTTTTTAATATCGCCTTTGTTTTGTATTCTTTTATATTATTTTATTTTGCTTTTATTTTATAATTTGTCTTTTTATTTTTATTATATTTCCTTTCATTTATTTAATTTTATTTAATTTAATTAGATAATAATATAATTTTTAATTCAGTTATGTTTTTATATTTTTTTTTGCCTTTTTTAATGTCTTGCGTTGCTTAATTTATCTAATATTTTGATATTATATTTTTGCTTGTTAGTTTATTTCAATTTTATTTTTCTTTTGCCTTTGTTTGTTAATTTAAATAAAGTAAATCTAATGTTGATTAGTTTTGTTTTAATTAATTGCTTGATATGATTTATTTTATTTTATGTTTTCATTTAAATTAAATTAAATTTATTATTTTAGTTTTTGTATAATTTTTCATCCTGAATTATTTTTTAATTTTTTTTAATATAATTTTAATTCATTTTATTATTTTAAATCATGTTATTTTTTCTCTTATTTATTTGTTTTTTTTTTTGTAATTTAATTATAATGCAATTAATATTTTAAATATTTTTTATGTTTTATTATTTTATTTTAAGTTGTATTATTTTTAGTATTTTATTTATTTTCATGTTTTAAATTAATTTTATTTCTATTGTATATCTTATTTTCTAACATTTAATTTATATTATAATTTTTACTTTACTTATTTTGCTTCATTTTTTTTTATTTCAATTTACATTATTGTATTTTTCTCTTATTTATTTTGCTATTTTAATTATTTTAATTTTTCTCATATAGTAATTATTTTAATTTTATCATTTCTTTTTTTTATTTCATCGCATTTTGCAAAATTTTGTTTATAAGTAAATTTTTATTTTAGTTATTTTTTTCTAAGTTTTATTCATTTAAGTTTAAATTTATTTTATAAAAGTAATTTAATTTTTTCTTGCACTTGTATTTCTTAATTAAATTTAATTATTTTTTTTATTGCATTTTTGTATATTATTTATTTTTTGTTTTGAATTTCCTACAGGGTATCTTCTGAAATCGTTCCGAAACAATGAAATTTGTTACATGGAAATGAAAAACATTTTCAATTATCTCCAGTGTCCAATTACTAACACATACGCTGCCAATATGTATAAAACAACACCGTGAATAAAAAAATGGTAAGTCAAATATATTTTTGAACCATTCTTTGTACATGCAGTAGACATATCGACAGCCAGTCGATGAAATAAATGCAAATCTCAATTTTTAACAAGTTAATTTTGATTGCAGCCCCTAAGGCGCTGATGAAAAATTGCGAACAACAAAATTACCAAAGTTGTGTTGCAATATTGAAAATAAAGCCAAAACAATGAAAAAAGGTTGCTCGGTTTTAAGCTAAAAACGAAAATCGTTAAAAAACAAAAATCAACTCAAATATTAAAATAAAAATGGTAAAAAAACAAGCATAAAAAAATTTGCTTAAAATGTACACGTCAAAATTTGTGGCGCCGCCAAAAACAGTAGCAGCAAACTGATTTTTAAGTTGAGTTGTTACATTTTCGTATTACATACATATTTCTGTTACTTATTTATGCACAAACAATGCTTTGTTGCCAATGTTGACAGAGTAGGTAAATTATCAACAGTGAAAAGTGCAGTAAAAATAAATAACCTGAAATTAGACATTAAAATAATAATCGCTCAATAACAACAATAATATTGACATTTTATCTGTTATTGGCATGAAAAATAGAAAAATTTGCAAAAAATGAAAACAACCAAAACTAAATGGTTGCCAGAAAATTTGCATTCATTTTACATTACAACAATTGTTGTAATCTAACATTTATTGTTGTCATCTAGCATTTTATTGTTGTACTCCATTCTGCCATAGCGCAGTCATACACTTTAACATTTCCATTTGTTTGTTTTGTCTTTTGCGTTTGCGGCTATACGACATTGCAACATAACTGGCGACATGCCGCATGCAACATTGGCGCATAGAAAAAGTTTCAATGCAAAAATAAATAAAAGCTAAATTGCAATTGACAACTATTTGGCATTTTTCATACAACTACAACTACACACACACAATTTTTGGTGAGTGTTTAATTGTTGTTGTTATTGTTTTTGCTCTGTTGCTACAGTTGTTCGGGGCGTTTGTTTGTGGCATTTTTCGAGCGACTGGTGTTACGCGCGTGCGCCGTCGACCTATTTTTGCCGCAAACTCGACAATGTTGCACGAAATCGTCACAACGCTGCATGGGTGGCCGCACAAGAGAACCTAAAGAGGAAAACAAAAGACAAAAAAAAAAACAAAAAAAAAAACAGAAAACAGCAATAGCAATAGAAAATTCATGCTCACAACAATTGCGGTCTGCGTAGTGTGGCATGATATTTCGTCAATTTTTTCCTACGCCATTATTGCGGCTGCTGCGTTGTCACAGCAAAATAGACATGCAATCGATTGAATTGTTGTTGTAGCGGCCTTTGGTGCCACCCAAATAACTGACAATGCTGCTTATGACAGCTAGAAGAAAAAAAGAGTTGTAGTTGTTTTATATGCTTTGCTGGCGCATTATTGCTGTTGTTGTTGTTGTTGTTGTTGTTGTTGTTGTTGTTGTTGTTGTAATACAGTTGTTCAACGTTTGTTTTGTGAAATTGAAAATCGTGATTTCGAACTTGCGCTAACAATGAAAATTATTGTTGTTAGGCAGATAAAATGTTGGGGAAAATAGCATAATGATTGTTGCTAAGCTAAGCTAAAAAAAATCGATAAAGATTTTTTGCGGACATACATACGAGTACATATATATGTATGAGTGTGTGTATGTGACTTTAAAATAGCCATACAGAATAAGAATTTTTGGACGTTAGAAGTTCAAAGCATCTCTTTCGCTTCAATAAGTAAACATATATATGTATACATGCATGTAGATACAATGTGCTTATTGAACTAACATTGGGATTTTTCTTGACATAACTGTCTGCGACGTGATTGCTGCAGGCATAACGGTTTAAACGCAAAAAATCACAATAATAATAAAATCTGCTAAGACACAATGTATACCAATAATTTTTATGCAAATACAATACATTATATACGAATATCATATATGTGTATGTAAATGTATGTACATGTATGCGCGTTTGTATTCAGTTTAAGAAATTTATTATTAAAAATTTGCGTAATTTTGTGTTACATCTCTCAGACAGAATTATAGCAAGAATTCTTCGGGTGGTATGATGGATTATATCAATCTGAGAAAATTTCTTTTTGGATTGACCAAATTTTCATGACGCAAGTTTTTGTTTTTTGAATTTACTTGGAATTTACTTAACTCAAGTTGAGGCAAGACAATCAATTTAAAATTGTACTTTTTCAGTTTCAGTCTTACACATCCCACACAAACTTGACTCAATTTTAGAAAATTTAACTTAATTTTTTATTTAAATTAATTTTCCATAACTTTTGGTTGTTGGTGGCACCGGGATTTGAACCCGAGCCTTCCGAAGATCAGTACGCAATGGTAACCCCTCGGCTACCGCGGTCAACATGAACTCATAACTTTCCTTAAAATTCAACTCCAAAACTTAACCCAAGTTAAAAATTATTTTAATATTAAACTCAAAAACTCAACTCAAATGCTAACTATAATTAATTAACTTTAGAACTTAAACTCAGCAATAAACTCAAAGTTTAAACCTATTTTATTTAAATTCAGCTTGGGTCAAAACTCAACTCAAGACTCATCAAAAAAAATGTATATATATTTATAAATATAGGTATATGTACTAGGCTTTTAAATATATATTACCTATTCTGAATATTTACGCTATGAAGTATTGAAAATTTCCAAAAAATTATACCAAAATTTGTATGAGAAGAAAATATTTATTGATCTCTGTCGCCTCTAAGTTCCTTTTTATTAAATTTCGCCTACATGCATATATGCAATAATCATTTTCCTGTGAAAAAAAAACTTTAGCACTTACTGCTGCTGACAAAGCAAAAATTTATAAAATTGCCCACGAATTTACAACTAAAATTTATTTCAATTTGTATTGAAAAATATGATTATGTGTGGCATACGTGGTAGGTGGTCTTTTAATTTAACCATTATCTTGATTGTAAATATATTTATAGGTTGGAGCATATGTCCTATTTCACTATATTATTATTATTATTTCTTTTTAACTTTTTTATTTATTATTTATTATTTATTATTTATTATTTATTATTTATTATTTATTATTTATTATTTATTATTTATTATTTATTATTTATTATTTATTATTTATTATTTATTATTTATTATTTATTATTTATTATTTATTATTTATTATTTATTATTTATTATTTATTATTTATTATTTATTATTTATTATTTATTATTTATTATTTATTATTTATTATTTATTATTTATTATTTATTATTTATTATTTATTATTTATTATTTATTATTTATTATTTATTATTTATTATTTATTATTTATTATTTATTATTTATTATTTATTATTTATTATTTATTATTTATTATTTATTATTTATTATTTATTATTTATTATTTATTATTTATTATTTATCATTTATTATTTATTATTTATTATTTATTATTTATTATTTATTATTTATTATTTATTATTTATTATTTATTATTTATTATTTATTATTTATTATTTATTATTTATTATTTATTATTTATTATTTATTATTTATTATTTATTATTTATTATTTATTATTTATTATTTATTATTTATTATTTATTATTTATTATTTATTATTTATTATTTATTATTTATTATTTATTATTTATTATTTATTATTTATTATTTATTATTTATTATTTATTATTTATTATTTATTATTTATTATTTATTATTTATTATTTATTATTTATTATTTATTATTTATTATTTATTATTTATTATTTATTATTTATTATTTATTATTTATTATTTATTATTTATTATTTATTATTTATTATTTATTATTTATTATTTATTATTTATTATTTATTATTTATTATTTATTATTTATTATTTATTATTTATTAGTTATTATTTATTATTTATTATTTATTATTTATTATTTATTATTTATTATTTATTATTTATTATTTATAATTGTTTATTTGATTTTTGTCACTTAACAAATTTACACATACTTATTTTGGTAGTCCTTTTCTATTTTAGAACAGGTTTAAACGTTAGTCATTTAATGATATCGAAAAAAAATATTTTTTTTGTGTGGAAAAAAGTAACAACAACGTGTATTAAATTTTTTTATATTTTTTTTAAGATATTTGATAAGTATTTCGGATTCAGCTTTGAAACCATTAAATTAAAAAGTGAAGAAAGTGATAAAATTTTTTTTGTTAATCTTTTATACGATCTTTTGGTTATAGAAGAAAGTTTTCAGAGTGTGATTTTCTTCCAGCAGTTGTCCAAAATTATATATAGGTACATACCACCAACATAGTCAAAACTGACCACCCAAGATATTGTGGTGTAACCTGCATTGTATGTGCATATGTATATATTACAAGAGACCCAAAACTACAGGCGTCACTGACATGCGGCGAGCGTTCATAAAATGAAAAGAAAATAATATAATTATAACAATAAGAAAAGACAATAGCATAAACAATAGCCAGTACACCCTCGCTTAGGGCATTAAATAAAAAAAAAAAAATCGAAGAAATAAACACACACTCAAGCATACAAATCAAATAACAACTACGCTACCCAGAAATAAAAAAAAAATCAATAATTCAAACGCACAATCAAGCACTGGAACCAAAGGCCATTTTCGACGCCTCCAACACGAGCCAACAAAAGACTTAAGCAACGAACTCGATAGCGAGAGTGAATGAGAGGAATGCCACAGTGTATTGCATGGTGTATGAATTAACAAAATATAGGCTATTATAGCAAATGTTATTGTTTCAAGTGTATATTTGGTTTAAGTTAAAATTTTTTAAATCGTTGTTTACTTTATTGAAATTATTGCAAAATGCATTGATTTTGTAGTTTTTCGCTGTTGCAGGTCGTTGCTTGTCATTCAACTTTGACGCGTAGCAACTGTTCGTTCTAATTGCCGCCTATTGTCTGTCATGTATACATTTTTATTTTATATTTGTTTCTATTATATAGGAATATATTGGTGTGATTTCGTTTATACGAGTATGTGGGTGTAGGTGTGTATTACAATTTTTTTTTTAATAAAATA
>JAWMAG010000037.1:19662500-19685000 GCA_037013455.1 Ceratitis rosa
TTTGTATAATCATAAAATGTGTCTGAACATAAAATATTCCTAGACATTAATTTTGTCTTAACATATTGTGTTGCTTGATATAAATTAGCTTGCAATATAACAGAATATTGCTTAATATAAGTAATATAAATTTTTGATAGCCATTAAATATGTCTTAACATACAATATTTCTAAACATTAATTGTGTTTTACCATAATAAGTGGCTTAATACAGATTAGCCTACAATATGTCATGACATTGCTTAATATAAGTAACATAAATTTTTGATAACCATAAAATGTGTCTTAACAGAAAATTTTACCGCTGCTTAATTACCATCAATTGATTTTCAGTGATTGTTGATTAAAATGTTAAATTCGTGACATATGTATGTAAACAAAATAACAGAATTATTACTAACAACTATGTTTTGTCATAAGTATGTCATTCATTCCATACTATTATTAATTTCCATATATACATGTGTATAGCTTATATACATATATATACAACCACAATCATAGTTATTTAGTTAATCTTCTTCGCAACGCTGATTTTTTCCGCTAGTCTAATTGAGTTGTTTTTATGTCGTATTGTCTGAGTTTGGAAAAAAATTAATTCTTTTGTTTTCTTCGTTTAATTTCAATGTTTGCTGTGTGTTTGTGTATGTTTCTATTCTTCGCTTATTAATTATAAGTTTTTGTCGTTTTAAAGAAATTATCTAGACATTGATATGATAACTGTTCATGTTTCGTGATATATGGACCGCATGATGAGTATAGACATTTAATTTGAATATTTTAACAAAAAATTAGGAGCTTTTTTTCAAATTGTGCTTTTGGCAAATTTGTTTTTGTGCTGGATTGTGTGTGTATGTGTGAATTTTTGACCGCGCTTCAAATGTGTAAATTACATAATTGTTTAATTTGAAAATTATTAGCTTTCAAATTTGAAAAGCTTTGTTTTATGAATTGTTGCTAATTAAGCCAAGCAACCTGTTTAATTTTAATTGTTTCTTGCCAACGTGTGTGTGTGTGTGTGAGAGAGAGAGATTATAAAAGACATAGATACGCTATTTAATTAATTATTAAAATTGATTTGCAAGCATATAATTTTTAACACCCTTTTCATGTTTAACAAATTCGAGACTATGATAAAATTACAAAAAAAAAAAAATAAATAAATAATTTGCCATTGGTTAAAACGGTATATAGAAATTCTAATAAATAGAACTTGACATTTTCAATTTCTTATGAAAAAAAAATTTAATATTTATTTGTCAAAATTTTCTGCTGAGTTGATGCTATCATTGAATTATCTCGATGAATTATATTTATATACTAGAAGTTGCCCGCGAATTCATCCGCATGGAATTCTAAGATGCATCAAACAATATTTTTATTAGGCTTTTACGTTCTTCCTTTTATTATTGTATGTATTACCATATAAGCTATTATGTTAAAATATATGAAAAAGGATTAAAATTTTTACACATATTAATAAATGCAAAGACCTATATATTTTCCATATATTTATTAAGCAAATCGAACTATGAAAACGATTTTGCCGAACAGTTCTCCACATATTGTCATTGGCGAAAAGCCAATAGCCGTAGAATCGTCCCCAGGGCCGGAACAAAAAGCACGCACCATGCGAATTTAGGCAAAGATCAAATATAATTTAAAACAAACGATAAATAAAAATGTTTCGAATAGATCATCGCCTCCGTGAAAAAGTTTTTTCCATGTGATTTTAGGCAAATTTTATACAAATCAAACGATTTACAAATAGTCTATATTTTTCCGAATAGATCGGTCCCTTACACACTTCCATGTAAATTCTTACTTATCGGCGATCGATACGCAGAAGACTTCCTCCAAGTTTCAGGTCTCTATGATCGGTAGGTTAGGATGTGAGTTGTTCCATCAGTCATTTAGGACAAAATGTTCTATATATTTAGATAACACATATGCAAACTTTTACCAAAGATAGGAGTTTTTCTGTTACGGTCCTCAAGGTAACAGATTTTTTTGTGGCCTTGTACTTTACGGTTGAATAACACTCACAGTAGTTATGAGCTATTTATCATTAAAGTATTCACTTCAAGTACTTCAGTATTTCTTCTTAAACCACTTAAGACAACAATTTGAAGTATTTAATAATAAGGAGGAGGCAATTCCGTTCACTTTCTAATAAAGATCATCAATAACATAGTTAAAAGTCACAATAAGATAGTAATCAGTATAAAACTTCAATAAGTTCTTTGATGCTGGAGGGACCTCCGAGACTTCTGATTGACACTGAAAGCCAATTTTACACACCTGATTTGAAACGGCTGTTAACAAGCTTTCATATGAAGGTAAAATATTTCTTAAAACTGATTTTTCTTCGTAAAATTGCACATGAAATTCGAGAATGTTTTTTACCAAACGTGATTATTTTAATTTATCGTTTTTCGACGTAAATTTGAGAGTTACGAAACGCTCTTATTTCTTATAATTTCAAGGAAATAAACTTGAAACATATTATGGATAGCAATTCGTTGGACGAAACATTATCATTAACTCATTTCACTTCAAATGCAGGTTATAAAAAATATTTATATTGGCAATAGACAAGGGACGGCGAGCAGTATTTTGAAAAAAAAAAAAAAATTAATTAATAAATAAATAAAAATAAAAATAAATAAAATAATAATCAAAAGAAAAAAAGAAAAAGAACATTCTTTAATATCATGCAAAATTTTGTATTAAAAGGAAAATAGTTTTAATTTTTTGAGCAGTCTCTTTTTCCACGAAACATTACTGCATTTAGACATACATATGTGTGACACTCTTGGCTTTGAATTTACTTAATATATTAACTTTATGCTAAAAATTATTTTGCTTTTAATTAACAGTAATAATTTGTGTACGACATTTTAAAGCAACTTTTATTTGTTTGAATTTTAGCACACATTTTCTACTCCAGACTCATGTTGCGTGTTTTTTTTTGCAAATTTAGGTATTTCAAGTTTATATGTTTAGTGGGTTGCATGATATTTTACCGCATACATACTAACATATTAGACTAAAAATAGTTTTTAAACGTAAAACTGAGTGAAGTTAAATTTTATTTTTATGTAACTTAATAAATGTGTCCTTAAAAAATTTATGTAAATATATTTTTGTATGAAAGTGATGCAGTGTTGCTACATGTACAGCCGACTCATAAAATTGTATGCGGTCCAAACATTTTTTTCCCTAGCTCACTTTTATCAAAAATTTTTAATCGCCATTATAAAAGAAAAAAGATGAAAAAGATATGTGGAAAAACACAAGCGAAGGTAAAGCAAGAAAGAAACATTAATTGTTGAGCCAAAATGTAAAGTTTGGCCATAAAAATATACAGTAATGACTAAAACCAAAGAAATACTCCAAATATAGTTAATGGAATATAAAATCTGAATTTACCTACACTAAGCTGTACATAATGCTTCACATTAATGGGATAATATTAGATAATAAAGCAAAATTTGACCAGCAAAGTGAACCACAGTGAGTTGCCACAAACTACAAGAAAAATCAGTTTAAGGCAACGCCTTCAAGTGTGCAAGCGTACAAAACACACAAAAAGCATTAAAAGTTCTGTCCCATAAAAAACGAGACTGACTAAATTTTTTTTATATATTAATTTTATTTAAAATACATTTTTTGACTTAAATATAAATATTGTAATTTTTAGAAATCTTGTCTGCCGTGGTACATATGTAGCCGGCATGTTTGGTTAAACATAAGTCACACGCCGTCCAAGTCTTTGCCTCCAAAACCATAGCCCAGCACAGTCAAGTCAAGCAGTGCAAAGTTAAGTCATTGAAGGTGTGTTTGGTGACAGACCAAAGAGCCTCTACAGCGTATGAAAAAAAAAATATAAAAAAATGGTACTGCGAATGACACCGACAACAGTTGAGTGGTGGTGCGAGCGGATGTTGACAACGTGCACTGCAACTCGTTGTTTGAGGGCGTTTGCTTGCGCACAACAAACAACTGGCTAACTGTATGCATACAAGCATATACATGTGTATGTGTGGCTGTGTGTACGTTGTTCGTGTGTTTGCTGATTGATCAAGATTAACGTCAGGTTAAACAGGCAAACAATGAATTCCTTCAAAGGCCGTTCATGCAAAGCGTGCAAATGTCTTGCATAATCATGCAAATATGAGCGCGCAAGTGTGTAAGGGGGTGTACCTATGTGTGTGTAATGTGATATATTTGCGCGCATTTATGGGCATTATTTATTTATTTTTTTTTTCAAATAGGAAAAGCAACAAACATCGAAAAAGTTAGTTTGTCTGTATGTACGTGTATGTACCATAGAAAACCATAAAAAATGTTTAGTGCATTGCACCTTTTGCATACGAAATGTTCAAATGCAATAAAAAAATGAAGAAAAAAATCTTAAAAATAATGCCATGTAGTAGAATAAATTTTATTGGCAGCGTACTACCTTGTGCATATGTACGCTATGAACATACACGTATGTATATGTATGTATAGTGAGTACATGTTGTTGTTGCGCGCATGCTTTACGATAATTATGATTTATGGCATGTACTATGCGCAACTAAGTCACTGTGGTACGAGTATGAGCATATATGCCAGGAAAATACTAACAAACTGTTTCCCATGCATAGAGGAAAATGTATTTACAAACACAAACCTACATACATATATGTCTATATGCAAAAAAGCGCGCTAGTATCTATGTTATTGACTCAGATTCTATAATAAAGAGCGAAGAATAAAAAACATATACATTTTGAAACATCTGGAATGACAGAGTTATCCAGCCCCTTCCTCTTGGCTAAAAGTAGTATTTACTACCACCTTGATTCCAAAATTCCAAAATGTTAATACACAGATTTTAATGTAGTTTAACAATAAACGATTCAGTTTACAAAATATTGGATGCTCTTGTTCCTGTGGCCGACCTCCAGAATTTCTGCTTCAAAATAACAAAAAAAAGTTAAGTATTGTAATGGATGAATACAGGTAATGCTCGAAGGAATAGTGAACATTTTAATTTTTGACAAATTAGCGGCAGCAAACAAAAAAAACAACAATAATAATTTTTGTGAGAAACGTGACGAGACATCTTTAATGATACGAACATATCTCCAAGACTGTTTATAGGATCAATTTCAGATTCCTGGAAAATATTCTCAAATACTCGTATATGTGCATTCGAAAAATAAAAAAAAATATATATTTTTTGATAATTACAAGTGGTGATAAAAGTTCTAACGAAAACATAGAATGTATAAAAGTTGGATGATTATGACCACAATACACCTAAAACTAAAAGAGCTACCAAGAATTATTTTAATTTCGTAAAATAGGTAAGCCCTGGGAAAACGCAACACTGACATCATCATATTGGCTAATTAGTCTGTTGCCTATTTTTTTTACACCTTTTCAAAAAGTGCAGCCATCCAAAATATCCCCCTTTTCCCTACGAATGCGAAGCCAAACCAAATCAAAGAAAAAAACTTGGAAAACTTGACATGATAGAATTAGTCCAATTACCAATGGGATCAGTTAGACTTTTAAGTTGAAAAAGTATTGCTTGGCAATATTTCTTGTTGTGGCTCAAGCACTCTATAAGGTATGGCACGAAGGGCTCATGCACAAAATAAAATTTACTTTACCGAAAAGTTGCTATCAGATCTTTCTTTCATACCTCAAAGCCTGGGGGTCTGTGGTATCCACAAAGATATGCGATGGATGATCTAGAAGAGCCATATTTCTGCTAAATTTAAAATCTTCAAAGTACCTACCTTAATTAGTAATTTGGTTAACATTCAGCTCTATGTTTGGTTCACAAATTTCTCTTATACTATTCAGTCATAAAACCAATATGGTTGTATTGAATATAATTAAAGAGCTCCGTTTGCGCTATTAGTATCCACAAATTGTACCGACATAAGTGAAAAATGATGCGAAACGTCACGGGTGCCCTCCGAGGGGTTTAACAAAAGTTCGGTAAGTTGACCAGAAAAACAAATTCTTTTAATATTTATTCGTAATCTATGTCCTTTTTTATTTTCTCTACATAAATGTCATTGATTTCAATGCATTTTTAAATCCACTTCTAGAAACAAACTAAAAAATCTTGCTTTTTAAGCTTATCAAGGTCAGCATTAACCGCATTAATTATCTCCTCGTTGCTATTAAAAACCTTTCCTTTAAATATATTTTAATTTTTGGAATTAACCGGAAATCCTAAGGTGCTATATCCGGGGAATATGGTGTTGGACGTATTTCTTCGATCCCAGAGATCGCAATAAAATTACTCGTTATTTCAGCAGTGTGAAATAGTGCGTTATCTTTCTCTCTGTTTTCTAACAAATTTTTGAAAACTTTTGGTAAGCACTCATCGGTGTACTATTTTGCAGTTACCGACTTAACTAAAGTTGTTAGACTGACAATTTTCAAATTTGTTTAGAAAAAATTGATCAAAATGCACTCGAGCCTCTTTTTGGGCCTCATTTAAAATACGTGGAACCCATCGAGCAGATTTCTTCGTGTATTCCAGATGATTACTTAATATTCGCGTTACAGCCATGGTGATAAAGCCCTATTTATTAAGAATCATTTGTTTTATCAACCGCGGGTCTTCGTCAATTGGTGGGCTTTAATTGAGTAAATTCAATAAATAAACGCAAAAAGGTGCGAAAATAGAGGCATTAAATTATTCCAAACCAGCGAAAAAAATGGAAATAAATAGGGGTAGTCAACTCCAAAAATCACAGGCAAATGTATATGGAATGTTGAGCTTCAAAATATATACTTAAAGTTAATTAAAAAAAATTTTACAACCGCTCTTTATAAAACTAACATATTTTTGTATTTTGTTTGTTCATTAAAAAAATATTGTGTTCTATAAAAAATTGTTGCTCTTAGTCAGTCGTCAATTTATGACTTCTACTTCTCATGAGCTAACAAAAACGGGCATACATTTTCACAAAAACCTTGAAATCAAAAGAATATTTTGAGTTTTGGCTAAAATTTCTATAAATAATTAAAATAGTCAACGTGAGTTTTAGAATTCCATTTCAAGTCATACCAAGAAGGTCTCCGCCAAAAGAGGCTTATGTATCAGAATAAGTAAACAATTGAACCCCAGATGTTTGCAGGCAAGTTCGAATAGGTTGCGTTATTACATCATATAAATAAGTGAAAATTTTCATATGTGATGAGCACTTCAACTTTCAACTTCCGCTCGCTACACTTTCACACAATTTTTATATTACCACTATGCTATAAACTGCTGAGCCTAAAGATATATTTTTACTTAATTCATCTCGAACTCTCATTCGCCACGCCCGATCACATTTTTCGTAGCGCTTCGGTAAGAAATTCATCAGCCTAGCTTATAGTAAGTGAAAAATAAAAATTATTTAAATGAATTTAATTTGCGCAATATTTTTTATACCTTTCATGGACATAAATTGCATATTAACTGTGATCCCAAGTAAGTAAGCACCAGAAGGAGAAGAGATAAACTCATTAAAATGTGTACCAATATGATCAGAATAACGTGTTGAATTGAATATACCACGGTTCTCTGTCTGTATGTTTGTATGCAACGTTGTGCCACAGTTTCATAAATTCAATGAAATAATGCCACTTGAAAATTAGCGAAATCGAATTTTTAATTTTGCAGTAAATTTGATAAGTTCATGAAAAGTACGAAAACTTCGGGCTAACCAACGACAACATTTCTTTCTGTGGATTATCTATTTTTTAAATTTTTTTAATATTTTTTTCATCTCTGTATCAAATTCTACGAAGTTTAATATATTTGGTGTAGCTAAAAAATTTGTTATACTTTTTTGTTAAAATGACACAATTCATCATTTTTCTATAGTCACAAGTGATTTTCATTCAGATATGTTAAAGACTGAGCTTAACATTTGCTTTAAGCTAAACAGCGGCTAAAATGATGAAATTGAAAGGTGAAACAACTTTTTGTTCTTCTTTCTTTTCTGCTGAGTCTTATGATAATCGCTTTCATGAAATATAATATTTAAAAATGTTTTAAATTTAAGTTTCTCCACAGAAAAGTTATTTTCTAAGCACTTAAAATCAAGAAGGTTGGGTATTCTAACAATTGGAGGTCAAAAATTTGTTTAAATGTTAAAATTTTGTTTGCAATGAAATTTTCCTTGACATTCTTGTTATGCTTTTAAATTGCATTTTATTTTTGTTATTGCGCTTGGTACATTCGTGTGGCAAATTTTGTAGAAAAAAAATTTGAGGAAAGTCTAAAACTGTTATATGTATAGGTATATGTATTTATCGCTAGTTCACATTGGAAAAGCAAGAATTTATAACTTAATTTTACAGTTAACTGGCTGGTTAAGTTAGCTTTTTCTGCGAAATCGAATTTGGCATTTTTGTTTAACATCATACAACTCGCATTGAAGTCTATTGCTCAACGTTTGCTCTTTGGCTAAGAAATATTATGATCGCCCATTTCGTGGTGTTTGTAGTTATTTTTATATGCAGAGTTTTTGGTTTACCACCGGAAGTTGTTGTTTTTATTATAACGCTCACAGTGCAAACACTTGTGGTAGCTATTAAAAACTCAGCATCTCAATTTCATTCCTTGAAAGAAATCCATCAAAATAGTGATATCTTATTTACATTACAAGGAAACTGATTGCAGATTTATTGAGTTTTTGTTCATAGATTTCAAGATTTTTTTCTACTCACTTTTTTGATATGTTCAACTTTGTTGCAATTTTTTTTTTGTTTGTCTTTTAAGACTTTTCCGAAATTTTATGAGTACATTTTTTTATTGAAAAATTTTATTTTTTTGCAATTTACAATTTACGCTTTGACAGCAGCTTAGTTGCCGTAGATAACAAAGTAAATAAACAAGCTATTATTTTATTATTGGCACTTTAATGCAATTTGAGGCAATTTAAGTCAACAGTCCAAGCACAAAGCATTGAGTGACCGACTAACCATATGATCGATGTACAGTTGTCTGTTGCAGAAATGTGTTTCTGCATACGTGTATGCTGCGTATTACTTTGTAAGCGTTTGCAATAAAAATACTTTTAAGTACATTTTAAGATTTCTGTACAGCTACTGTAGATCATAAAATAGATTTAAGCAACATTCAAATGAAATAATTATTCCGCCTGGCAATTTGAAAATTTTGATGGGAAATAATAGTGAATTGGCGAGCGAAAAAGAAAAATATAAAAATAAATATTTGCTTGGATTATTTTGTGTTAATTGTTTAATTAACTATACGATTGTCCTCTAAACCGGGAATGCGTTGCACAAAAAATTGCATTTGTGGTAAAATTTGGGTTTACTATAAAATGTTGTCTAAATATATATCTAATATGGACGTTTTCTAGAAAATGTTTTGGTGATCTAATTTACCAACTATTTTAAATTTTTAACCTAGATGTGAGCCAAGTTTTTAAAAAGTTGTAAGTTTTGCTATATTTTGATACAAATTTTAAATATATTTAAATGTGAGACGTCACAATGTCACAAAATATATAATTATTTTTATAAGATTTTTAATAACTAAATTAGAAATTTAAAAATTTAGCTTGAATTTAATTTCTAATCCAGAGTTTAATTTTTTAATTTATAATGTTTAATTTCTAATCCAAATTTTAATTTTTAATTTCGAACATTTATTGTTTGATTCAGAGCCTCACGTCTATATCATTTAATTTCAAAATTTTAATTTTAATTTTACTAGTTTTCATCTGTAGTTTTCTATTTTTTAACTTTTAAGTTTTTAATGTTTAATATTTAAAATTTTCTTTCAGTTATTAGGTTTATTTAAATGAAATATATATTTACATATGTAGTCTAATTTTTAAATAATTCATATAAAAATTTCTAGTTTTTGTTCTCTAAAACTTAAATTTTTAAGTTATAATGTTCAAGTACAATTTCATATTTTTAAATTTATTTTTTTTAATTTTAAACATTTTCAGCTTTCTGTTTTTGAATTTTGATTTTCTTTCTATTTTTTTAATTTATATTTTTTTGGCTTTTTTAATTTTCAAATATATATATATATAAATGATGTTTAATTTAAAATTTTAATTTTTTATTTAATATTTAAGTATTTTTAATTTTAAATGTTTTTTCTGAACTTTAACTTTTCATTTTAAAATTTTTAATTTTATTTTTTAATATTAAATTTCTTACTTTTAATTTTTAATATATACATATTTTAAATTTTGAAATTTTGAAGTTTAACTTTTATATCTAAGATTTAGATATTAACTTTTAAGTTTTAGTTTTTAACTTTTAAGCTCCAAGCCTTAGTTTTGATGTTTAATTTTTTGTTTACATTACAAAACTTAATTTTTAGTTTTCAACTTTTAAAATTTGCTTTTTAATTATTAATTATTGTTCCTTAATGTTTAATGTTTTTTTAATTTATCAATTAATATAAATTTAATAATAATTAAAATATTTTATTTTTTTACTTAATAATTTTTTGTTTTTTACTTTTAATTTTCAAAAATTAGTTATTCTTATTATATTATGTTAACCCTTAATTTTCTAACTTTTAATATTAATTTTCTAACTTTTCAGTTATAATAAGTATTAAAAGTTTTTAATTTGAAAACTTTGATTCGTGGGTTTTGAATTTTTAATTATTTTTTAATATTTAATACTTAGTTCTTAACTTTTAAATTTTAGTTCTTACGTTTTAAACTTGACTTTTGGGTTTTAATTTTTACTTTTTAATTTATAACTTTTAATTTTTAATTTATAGTTCTTAATCTTTAGTTGCTAATTTAAAATTTTTCATTTTTAATTATTAATATTAAGTTTTTAAATTTAATTTGTTAGTATTTGAGTTTTAATTTTGAATTTTGAATTTTTCTTTTTTAATGTTTTATATATATTTTTTAACTAATAATTATTATACATTAATTTTAATTTACATTTTTTATTATTGTTTTTTTTTTATTTACTTTTTAAGTTTGAATTATTAACTTTTCTTTTTTAATGTTTTGTATTTATTTTTTAATTAATAATTATTATACACTAATTTTAATTCAAAATTTTTATTATTGTTTATTTTATTTGTTTTTTAAGTTTTAATTTGTAACTTTTCTTTTTTAATGTTATATATTTACTTTTTGATTAATAATTATTATACATTAATTTTAATTTAAATTTTTTATTATTGTTTATTTTTTTTTTAATTTTAATTTTTAGTTTTTAGTTTTAAATTTTTTGTTTTTAAGTTTTAGTATTTAATTTTTAGTTTTTAATTTTAATTGTAACTTTAAAATTTTCAATTTATAGCTTTTAGTTTTTAATTTTCTGTGTTTATATTTTTATTTTATTTTATTTTTTTGGATAAAATTTTTAATTTTATTATTTTAAGTTTTCAAGTCTTCCCTTTTAAATTTAAGTAATTATTATTTAATTTTTATAATTAAATGTTTAGTTTTAAATTTTAAAGTTTATAATTTTAAAAAATGTTTAAATTTTTTTTCTTAGTTTTTGCTTTTGGCTTTAGTTTCATATTTTTTTAAAACGGCTGAAATTTATCTTTTTTTGAAAATTTTTTTTTTTATTTTATGAAGTCTAAAAATTTAATTTTTTAATATATTTAGTTATTATCTTATTTCTATTAAATTAGAAATATAAAATTTTAACTTTTAATTTATAATTCAAATTATTACATTTTTTATTAATAATTTCTGAAATTCCGTATACGTGTATAATTTTTAATTCAAACCTTTTATTTTTTTAATGTTTAGTTCTTAATTAAAATTTTAATTTTAAATTTTAAATTGTTATATTGAAATTTTTTTAATAAAATTATTAAATGATTTATTTTTATTTTAAAGTTATTTATTTATCATTAGTGTTTAAATATTTTTTTAGCTTATATATGTAATTTTTTTAATTTAAGACTTTTTAATATTTATTTTTATACTTTGAAAATTATTATTTTCAGTTTTTATTCGAACTAGTTGGAATTTTTAATGCAAATATATTTATAAATTGGTAATATGCCATCATTTCACTTGTAAATGTGCCATGGCAATTAAAATTTTGATTTTGGAAATAATGTATTGTAAATGGTAATGGGAGCGAAATTTGTACACTTCTGCATTTTATTTTACTTTTATGACGTCCTGTTAGCTACCATTGTCTTTGTTGCTGATCCAATTGCTTAAAATGCCATAAATTCTAAAGTTAACCGCAAGCGAATTTAAATAATGGAGAATAACAGTAAATCTGCTACTAACAGAGTGTATTAATTGCATATACCATACAACTGTATGTGGTATGTGTGCTTGTATGTATATATGGTTGTAAGTAAATCGCTCATCAAAAATAATACCAATAGCAACCGACACAATGTCAATTTAAATTGGCCAACAGGATTTGTCATAAAATATACATTCATACATACATATCTAAGACAATTAAGACCCGCAAAAAGTGCATTTTTCGTTTGTGTCTTCGCCGCTTGCCACAGTGCCAGTAGCGTTGGCATTTCTTTTGCCGCAACAGTTAATCATCAGCTATCTATTCATGCTTTAAATGCTCACTCTATGCTTTATTGTGGCAATTGAGCACGTGTTGCTCGCTCGCTTGCTCGCTGCATTTTTTACGAGGTCAATTGCTGTTTGGCAGGAAGTTAATGTAATTTGAATGAAATTTAGCTATGCTAAAACAGTTTAATTGTTGTTGTTATTGTTGTTGTTCATGCAAAATGGTGAGTGCTAGTTTGCCTTTGCGTTGCACAAATGGCCTGCAATTGCATTTTAATAATTTAAGTATTTTATTGCATTATGAGAAAATTAGCATTTTATTGCATTGGGTTGGAATATGCAGAGATAAATAAAAGCTTTTGAGAGAAATTATTAAGTGTTTTGTGTGAATGGCTTTGCAACTAAAAGAAAAGAAAATAAAAACACTTTTATTATACCTTTTTACTGCCAGTAAATGATCTACTGTATAGTAATAACTCTCTGTGCCAGAATATCTGCGACGCATGCTTTCGACTGAAAACTCAAACTTCCGCTTCATTTATTTTAAGTATACACATATTTAAATTATTTTTTAAATATATCTGACACTCATATAAATAGGTAAAATACAATTTGGTAATATTTTTTTGGATTTCTTCTATAAACTATAAACTTATGCACACACATTCATAAATAAATCTGTTATAATTTATTCACTAAAATAAATAAAATTAACAGATTTATTATCATTCATTAATATATTTGCATAACAACAACAGACCTGTTCTGCCAAACTTCATCTTTGGCTTAATTCTTGTATAGAAAAATCGAAATAAATAAAAATATCGTATAAAATGAAAATAATATCGTAAATTATCCATCGCACTGATTGGAGGTATAGCGCAAAAAATGACATTTATTACTCCATTATTCTTGCAGTTCGATCTCAATTGGCGCATAATGTCATTTAACGGAGTTTTGTGAAGATCTGTTATATGCAAAATAGTCGATTTTGCATAGAATTGAATATAAGTTAATTAAAAATTGCATTATTCAACAATTAAGATGGTGTTGCAACATTTTTCGATTAGACTAATAAAAAGTAATTCTAATTATCCATACATGAGAAACATTTTGAGAAGAAAGTTGTGGATTTTTCAATATTTTTTTTAAGTTTTAATTTTTATTGTATATATTTTTAGTGCTTGCATGATTATTAAGCAAAAAAAAAGATTTGTATATATAGTAATACATGTTTTTTTAATAAAATAACTTTAGAATACTTGCTTAAAATGGCATAAAAGTCATGAAATAATTAAGTACAATAAAAAAGTAATAAAAATAATAAACACTTATACAGTTTCTCCTGTAAAAAATAAATATAAATAAATAAAAAATAATAACAGTAAACCAAATATGTTTTGTTTTAGTTAATAGTCTGGCATTTATGAAAATGAATCGCTTAGCAACCGCACAACGGACTGAAATTGTAAAAAAATACTACAAAAAGATGATTAAAATGTGGCTTCGTTTCATGCTTTACCCAAAAAGTTGGCCAACGTTTAAAGAAATTTGAGGAGACTGGAACGGCCACAAATGTTATGTTTACATGAGGAGCGTAAATCCTTGCATACCTTTGAGCGCTGACTAATTGCTTTTTTTATTTGAGATTTTGTATTTATGCATATTATATATTCAAGAATGCACGTCTCAAATGATCAGCAAAGAGATACGGCTAAAGTGCTTATTGTTTGCAATGAAATTTACCTTCTTCTTGAGCTTAGTGCTCAATTTGAATATATTTCAACATTCTCCCTCACCCTCTTATGAAAGAACGTCCGTCAACAAACACAGTGACTGTTCAACTTCGAAAAGTTGCTATTGTTTCAAATAGCCGAAGGGTTTTCTACTCGGCTTGCATACCTGCTCTCTGAAAACACTCATCAGCAATTCATTAAAAGGGGCATCTCAAACCGATACGTACCGCCACTCTGGAAACACTTGGTTGTAGGCAGTGCCAAAAAAGAGCTTTTACGACGAAGAACCTTGAACTAGAGAAGAGAGATCGATAGAAGGGTAGGATAGATACCGAGAGCTGCAGCGGCAAGCAGAAAGAGGTCGAAATGCATGAGTATAAAGAGCTTTAGAAGCTGGCCGACAAGAGTAACGCTCGAAAATTGTGTGAATTCTTTATGATCCTTTGCGCTTTGGCAACATTGAATACCTCAGAAGAGGGAGTTAAACTATGAAATTGATATAGTTCAGTGACAAAAAAGACTTCGGTTACGCAAGCTAGATCATGCCGTCCGAAAGGATAAGAACACTCCAACTTTGAAAGTACTCGATGCGGTAACCACTGGTAGAAACAGAGAAAGAGCAAGAGCATCAATCAGTTGGAAGGATCAGGTAATTTTGGTTTCACTTAATATACCTATCCAACTGACACAAAATAACGAAGAGGAAAATATCGCGTGCTATTGTTGATGTGGCTATATGGTAATCTCATGAGCGGTGCTTATACTAATTAAAAAGAAGATATATTGCAAAGAAACATATTATATATAGAAATTGGTAAATAAACAGGAATAAATCTTTTCTATAAAGAGGAGGTTGTAGCGAGAAATAAGCTGTTTATTAGCTGATAAAAATATTTATTTAAAAAATGGCCCGCCTTAGGAAACTGCTTTAATTTTATTATATTATACTTGAAGTAACGTCTTTAACAAAATGATTTAAGTACAGCTAATTTTTTTTTATATTTAAATTTTAATTACAAAAATTTTTCAGTTGTTCCATCACACGACTTGAAATGTAAAACTCAATTTATTTTAGAAAAATTTTTATAAATTATTTTGGGTTATATATTTTTTTAAATAGTGGCAACACTGTTTGACTATTTGAAAATATATATTTGTTTTAATTGATAGTAATATATTAGTTTTTGTTTAACAAGAATTTTGATCTTTCTATGTTGGCAACCCCAAAAAATTATATCTCTACATTAAATATGCATTTTAAGGCAACATTTGTAAATTGAAAATGATTTACAATTTTAACTTAAAAACTCTGCAAATTAAAAACATCAGAAATTCTGCTCTCTAAGAGACAGTTTCATTCTCTATATGTACCTACATTGGTATATACACTTAACAATAATAAAAAAGAAAAAATCTAAATTTTATCTAACACTGAGCCGCAAAGTCTGGCATGCCATATTAAAGACTCTTTTTAAAAAATTCTGTTTACCATAAAATTAATGCATAAAAAATATAGAAACTTGAGTATAAACTTCCAAAGCAAACAGCTGAACAGCCAAGCAAGTCAGCAACTAATTTGCGCGTGAGGTATTCAAAAACCAGATTTAAGAGTGCCAAAATTAGCCGACAACAAAGGAAAAACAACAAAAACAACGATAAGCAATTCAAACTAATTAATATAAAATCAACTTTAAATGGATTTTATGTCATTTTAATAACTTGAAAGGAAAAAAAGCTCCTTAATTTTTGTTGTTGCAATTTTTTTTTTTATAAATTTCAAGAGTATTAGATTTGCTTTTATCATTGTGGAATATATTTGTGTATAAGAATTCTTATTTATGTCAATACCAGTACATATGTATGTATGTGTTAGTGTATGTCTCTTGCCATTTAATATTTCATGCTGATAGCGCGCTGATTAATTTTGAAAAATTTGTCATTTGATTATTTATACAAAAGCAAAGTCATTCATTAATTTCACACAAAAACAATAGGAAGCCTCAGCGTGTGCTTAATATTATCCATTTATTGTTGTTGTGGCTTTCATGTGTGCAGTTGTTTATGCGCAAAATTGGTTAAGTTCATTTTAATATTGAATATCGTCATACTAATAGCTTATATAACGTAATATATAGAATTGTTTAAAATTTCTAACAAACGAGTTATTTTAATGGAAAATAAAATGAAATAATGAATAAAAATTTGAAAAATATAAACAAATTTTAAAAAACAATTGGGAAAAATTTTGTTGAAAAAATCTATTTAAAAAAAAACATAAATTACCGAGGAAATTTCAACATTAATTAAAATAATATATTTTCAAATTAGTTTCCAATTGTGTTGTTTAGTTTTATATTTTCTAATTCGTGCAACTAAAACTTGATTGTTTTAAAAATTGAGTAGACCGTCAAACTAGTAAATCGTACTTCAAAACTGAGATTTTATTCCGATATTTAAAATTCATGAAAGCCCGTGGATATTACTATTAAACAGGGCAACATGAGCTTCAAAGCTTGAAATCGATTTTTTATTGTATAATTAATTTTAACAACATCTAGAGAATATTATCCATAATTTTCCAGTCGATCCGTATAAAAATTCTTGAGATACAGCTTAGGGTCGGTGCACACTCAAAGGCAGCTAGGGTCAGTGCTTTAAACTTTAAACGCGCTTTTCACGAAACAGTGTTTATAAATTCGATTATCAAAAGTTCTCGAAAATTACACAACCGATCTTGATGACTGTGAAAATGTTCTTCGAGATCCAAGTACACGTAATGAGGAATTAGACCAAGATTTCTTTTCTCTATCACATTTATTTACAAAAAAAAAAAAAAAAAAAAACTGCAAAGTTTATCTAAATATCTTTTTTTTTAAATCTGCCGAAAATTTCATTTTTTATCTATTTTTCTTTGTCCGAATTGTAGTTTAAAGTGTTAACTAAAACACGTTTTTACACGTTCGGACGATCCTGTTCTACTTTCCACACAGACCTCTTTTCGAAGGGTCACAGTGAACTACATCACATATCGAAAAGGAATATTTTCCTTTGAAAATTTTTGGAATTTTTTACAAATGTATAACATTTACATAAAAAGAGTTTAAATATGACGATATATTTTTTATAAAAATATAGTTGTTGGAAATTGACTTTTCATCAAATAAACCCTTGTAGCTCCTTAAAGAAGCTACGATGTACCTTCGTGCTCCTGAGAGTAATTAAATATGTGCAAACATTGGCATTTTGATCTCAATTTCGCAAATATAAGGTAGTCAGTGGAAAAAGAGGCGTGCCGATCACAAATGTTGATATCAGAGAAGTTTGGGTAGTCGAAACAGATCTATACTAATTACATTTCTTCGTTCGTTCCTTTTACGGATGTTAAAAATGGATTGACTCAAGAATGGTTGGTGCAATCCCCCTCCTTCAGAGCTTGTATCAAAGTTAATATTTTGAAGTGCTCTGTACTTTGATTCCCCAATCGATTCTAACGTGGTATCCTAACAACCTTTTTAATTCCACCGAAATCAAAATTAACTAAAGTAAATACTAGCGATATTATGGTGTGTTTCGCTACGCCAAAAATAAAATTTTAAAATCCTATAATTTTTTCTAAATCAATGCTTCAATTTTTTACTTTGTTTGAAAAGCTTTGAATATTTATCTAAATATTTTCTTAATAATAACAATGCATTTCCGAATGGTTGCATGATTCTACGAAAGTTTCCATTAGGATTATTGAACGACTTTATATGCTGCATTGTGTACTCAGCACAAAAAATTGATGTTAAATTTGGGTTTTACATTTTGAAATGAATGAAATTAATTTTTAAATATGTGGCAGCTCTCCTAAAAAATTTCACCAATTTTTAAATCTTTTTATTTCAACATTCATCACGTATAATGTATAATAAGCTTCTTTAAAATTAAAACTGTTAAAGAGGTGGCAACGCTGTTCAAAAATATCTTTTTTTTACAAAAATTTGTCTTTAAAATCCTACTTCGATATTGATATTTTAATTTTTATATAATATAATTCTACCGAACTGTTAATATAAATCAGTTTGAGCTCAATCATAAGCACACAAACTTTCATCAAAATCGTTTCCGTAATTAATGGTTCAGTTATTTAGATGCTTAAAAAGATTTTTACATATATAATAAATACTTTTAAAACCGGCAACTCTGCTTAATTGTTAATTAACTATTCTTGAGTTCTCCTGACCACACACACACACAAAATTTCAGTTAAATCTTTTGAACCATTTAGCAGGAGTTGAGTTATAAGCACACTCACATAATATTTGTATATATCATGCGGCGAAAAATACTAGTAGTTAACTAGAATCCAACTGGTATGCATTTTTTTCACCAGTTCATCTTCCATTTATATCCTTTTCTAGCAAGTGGTATTTTTAACTTGGCGATGTCCTAAGAACTATTAATTGTCCGGCATGTTTTAGTAATTTATTAAAAGAAAAAAGAGATAGTAACAATAAAAAAATAAAATAAAAATAAAAAAGAATTTGCCCACAGCGAGACTGGAGCCCTGAAACTCATCCGCTACAGAGATAACCTCTAATCACTAAGCTATCGTTGTGTAGGAACTAATGAAATTTAGGCACTTCAACAGAGTTTATTAGTAAATGAAACTCAGCTATAGCGTACCAAAAATAATAAAAAAGCTATCGAGACTTGAGCCTCGAACCTCTATCGATTCGGCTTTAGTATATTTGATGAAATGAACGTCATTTTGCTCTGCTCACTTCAAGAGATCAGAGGAGAGTATGTAACTCAGGCATGGTAGGCAAATATTACAAATATAGTTTTTCCACACAAGTCTAAATCCTCCCTCCAGGGTACTTATAAAAAGACTAGAAGCTCCTTATTTTACAATTCGGAAGAACATGAACTATCTACATGAGGCTACGTATTCGGTGAAGCCTTTCTTAATTTATGAGGTCTCATCAAAAACGGACGCCTAGTTTTATATATAAGAGACAGTGGTCAGTGGCGCCTATTTTTTCACTTATTTTTTACATAAACTTTATAAAATTCAAAAAAAAAATCAACGTATATTTTCTAATGGGTGATCTTGCTTTCTGAAAGAATAGACTTGAGCTTAAGACGCTTCATAATTAATTTTAAAAGTTGTCTAAATATTATCTCGGTTGTTAATTTATTTAGAAATATTTGTTACATGCTGAATTGAAAGAATGAATTAATACCGTTACAAATTTTTTGGTGATTTTTAAAATTAAACCATTTGTAAACTTTTCTTAATTTCACTATTAAAGAATTAAGTGATTTTGTCTACCGCTTAGTATTGTACGGTTAAAAATTAGAAAAAAATTTTCCTTTATCGCATTTTTAATAGTTTACACATTAATCGTTAAAAAATTTCTGATGCGCTATATATACGTATAAACAAAAATTTAACTTTCAACGGTTTTCGAAGAACCGTATTTTAATAGCCAACAATAAAAATTAGTACAAAAGAAACCAACAAAGAGAAAAACACTAAATTTAATAGCTGTAATTTGTCAGCATGTGCTCGTACTTACCAACTATTTACTTCTGTATGTAGTATATACGTGTATGTGTATAACTGTTAGCTACTAACCGCTTCACGCCTGAAATCAATCGTTTGCATCGGTATGCATCAGGTTTCCCGCATAGTTGATCTACTTTTGATAGTTGTTGAATTGTTGTTGTTGTTGATTGATGCACCACTGCTGGGCTAAAAATGAAAAACAAAAACTATATAATAGTTTCTTTTGATTGCTGTTTTAACACGTCTACTCTCTTTATAAAATTTTAATATATTCAAGGGTCTGCGATGGCATCACAAAATTTATTTTTTTTCAACAATTTTCCATTTACATCGGCAGTTGCTTTTCAAAGTTCCATTCAAAAGTAGTGCATGAAGTTTTTATAACTAGCGCTTGTTGTTGTAGCTGCAGCATAGCTGAAATGAGAAGAGTGTGGTGGTGAAGAAAATGCTTTACTAATATATTTAATTAATTTTTTCACATATGGCTAATTTATTTTCGGTTGAATATATTCGTAATAACTTTGCATTTTGAATAAAAAGTTATTATAGTTTATTTTATTTTATTTTCATTTATTTAATTTAATTTTATTTGATTTTATTTTATTTCATGTTATTTCGATTTATTTATTTTATTTTATATAATTTAATAAAATTTAATTTTGTTTTAAATTTTAAAATATAATATAATTTAGCTTTATATTATATTATTTTATTTTCTGTTATTTAATTTATATTTTTTTCATTTATATTATTTTAACTCATTTTATTTTATTTTTTTTTTAAGTTTTATTTATTTATTTTTTAGCTTGTTTTAATTGTTTAATTTTTTATTTTTATATTTTATTTTATTTTATTTTATTTACAGTCTTATTATTTTTTTTTAATTTGCTTTATTTCAATTTAATTTAATTATATTTAATTTAATTTTATTTTATTTTGTTTTATTTATATTATATTATGTTACTTTCTTTAATTTTATTTTATTTTATTTTACTTTATTTTATTTTATTTTATTTTATTAATTTCACTTTATTCTATATTTTATATTTTATTTTATTTATAGTCTTATTATATTTTTGATTTGTTTTATTTTTATTTTTATAATTTTATTTTATTTAAATTTTTTGTTAAATTTAATTTAATTTAATTTTATTTTATTTTCTTTTTTTATTTCATTTTATTTTACTTTGTTTAATTTTATTTAATTTTACTTTATTTTATTTTATTTTATTTTATTTTATTTTATTTTATTTTATTTTATTTTATTTTATTTTATTTTATTTTAATTTACTTGCTTTTATATTTTATTTCATTTTATTTTATTTTATTTTATTTTATTTTATTTTATTTTATTTTATTTTATTTTATTTTATTTTATTTTATTTTATTTTATTTTATTTTATTTTATTTTATTTTATTTTATTTTATTTTATTTTATTTTATTTTATTTTATTTTATTTTATTTTATTTTATTTTATTTTATTTTATTTTATTTTATTTTATTTTATTTTATTTTATTTTATTTTATTTTATTTTATTTTATTTTATTTTATTTTATTTTATTTTGTTTTGTTTTACTTTAACTTGATTTATTTTAGTTTATTTAATTTTTTATTTATTTTATTTTATTTTACTTTATTTTATTTTATTTTATTTTATTTTATTTTATTTTATTTTATTTTATTTTATTTGTTTTTATTTTATTTTATTTTATTTTATTTTATTTTATTTTATTTTATTTTATTTTATTTTATTTTATTTTATTTTATTGGTTTTTATTTTATTTTATTTTATTTTATTTTATTTTATTTTATTTTATTTTATTTTATTTTATTTTATTTTATTTTATTTTATTTTATTTTATTTTATTTTATTTTATTTTATTTTATTTTATTTTATTTTATTTTATTTTATTTTATTTTATTTTATTTTATTTTATTTTATTTTATTTTATTTTATTTTATTTTATTTTATTTCATTTGATTTCATATGATTTAAAATATTTAGGTCATTTTATTTTATTTCATTTCATTTCCTTTCATATGATTCAAATTTTTTTTATTTTATTTGTTTTTTATTCCTAGTACTTAGTTTAATTAATTCTATGGTTTTTATTTTATATATTTTTACTTTATTTTATTTCATTTCCTCTCACTTTATTTAATTTTTTTATTTTAGTTTGCTTTATTTTATTTTTTATTTTATTTTGTTTTTGTCTATGTATATTTTATTTTATTTAATTTTACTTAACCTTATTTAATTTTATATAATTTAATTTTTTTTTTATTATATTTCATTTCATCTCATTTTATTTAAATATTTTGTTGTATTTTATTTTATTTTGTTATCTTGTATCTTATTAAATTAAGTTAAATTTTATTTAATTTTATTTTTATTTTATAGTTTTTTTCTTTTCTTTTATTTTATTTTATTTTAATTTGTTTTGTTTTAATATGTTTTATTTTTAATGATGTTTTATTTTATTTTTTCAATTACTAATATTATTATGATTTTATGTTTGTTATTTCAATCATTTGCAAATTAATAGTTTTTTATTAAAAAATTAAAGGAATTGCTACTCTTAAATTTCAAAGCTATGTTAAATTAATTAAAGCAAATAAATTATTGCATTAAATATTAATCGTGTTCATTAAAATGCAAACCATATTTTAGTTAAATT
>JAWMAG010000037.1:19690000-19717500 GCA_037013455.1 Ceratitis rosa
TTAATGAAACGGTAATTTCCATTAATAAAAGCGAAAATTTTTACATTAAAAAATACCACTCAGTCGCAACCAATATTAAATATAAGAAGAAATGAGTTGAGCTCATGCTGTTGCTGATCAGAGCGAGGAGCGAACTTAGGCCTTAAGGTCCATTGTGATACCGCGATGTACTTCTCACTATCTCAGCTGTATGAAACCTTTCTTGTATCTCATGAACGATGCGATACTGGCCTAGATATTTATGTCGTATAATGCTTAGGGCTGCCCAATGCCAGAGTATCCCATTCCTCGACAGTTAAGTCCCATTAAACAGTGCCCTGCTAGTATACCAGTTATTATCCTATTGACCACTAAAGGCTAAATCTGCCAGTTTCTTTCGCTAATCCGTCTGGTGTTGACAAATTAGGTTTTTAATTTTGATTTCATTTTTAATTTTTGTAATTCTTTATCTTTATACTTCAGTTCAAAATACTCGAACTTATTCTTTTTCCGGCCTGATACACAGTTTACATATTCTATTACATTTAAAATTATTCTTCTCCAGTGCACTTCATAACATCCAATCAATTTCGTCGGTACTTAAAATAGTTTACGCATACGAGACAGAATGAGGTCAAAGCATGGGAGTACTTCAGTGTTGTACATATGTATTTATATCCATATACTCACAAATGAAGTTCACAAATGTTACACATAGATTTGAATGATGACGGAGCAAAACGTCATATTGAACATCTGTAAATTCTGCGTGAAAAAGAGCAAAAAGCTAAAATTAAATGAACTCAAACAGCAGGAAAGCGCAGCCGTCAATCGAAAATGCGGTTGCTTGTATATGTAATGTAAAAAAGCTAACTAATGCATCACCAGCGGTAGCAGCAGGTAGTCCACAAAAACATCAACAACAGTTTTATGTGAGATGCTGACCACAATTGTTGTTGCTGTACCACTTCGATTTGAATTTTTTAATTCTCATCAGCTGACGTTGAGCTAATGGAAGAGTTTAACTTAAAATGATGAGTGAAATCTTGTTTTTGAGTTAAAAAGCAGCTTCATTTGCCTACAATACCGTCGAGCGGTAAAATTTAAATGACACATTACTCAACGGGTACGAGGCGTTAAGGCAGGCATTCACTGTGGTTATTATAGATATAAATATAAATATAAATATAAATATAAATATAAATATAAATATAAATATAAATATAAATATAAATATAAATATAAATATAAATATAAATATAAATATAAATATAAATATAAATATAAATATAAATATAAATATAAATATAAATATAAATATAAATATAAATATAAATATAAATATAAATATAAATATAAATATAAATATAAATATAAATATAAATATAAATATAAATATAAATATAAATATAAATATAAATATAAATATAAATATAAATATAAATATAAATATAAATATAAATATAAATATAAATATAAATATAAATATAAATATAAATATAAATATAAATATAAATATAAATATAAATATAAATATAAATATAAATATAAATATAAATATAAATATAAATATAAATATAAATATAAATATAAATATAAATATAAATATAAATATAAATATAAATATAAATATAAATATAAATATAAATATAAATATAAATATAAATATAAATATAAATATAAATATAAATATAAATATAAATATAAATATAAATATAAATATAAATATAAATATAAATATAAATATAAATATAAATATAAATATAAATATAAATATAAATATAAATATATATATAAATATAAATATAAATATAAATATAAATATAAATATAAATATAAATATAAATATAAATATAAATATAAATATAAATATAAATATAAATATAAATATAAATATAAATATAAATATAAATATAAATATAAATATAAATATAAATATAAATATAAATATAAATATAAATATAAATATAAATATAAATATAAATATAAATATAAATATAAATATAAATATAAATATAAATATAAATATAAATATAAATATAAATATAAATATAAATATAAATATATTTTTTTTAAGTTTCTGTCCAAGTATTTTTAATATAATTATTAATAATGTTTTTTATTTTATTTCATTTAACTGCCTTTAAATTATTTTAATTTATTTGCTATTACATTTAATTTTACTTTGTTATATTTTATTTTAATATATTTTATTTGATTCTTCATTTACTGTATTTTATTTTGTATTATTTTGTTTTATTTTTTATTATTATATTTTATTTTAGTTTATTTTATTTCATTTCATATCATATTTTTTTTTTAATTTTTCTTATTCCATTTTATTTTATAATAAATATTTTATGCATAGAATTCCCACCATTCATTTGTTGTAATCCATTTAGGTGAATATTTTTTACTGAACGTCTGCAAGAATATAAAATAACACATTATTGCAGCGTGAATTTTTTCTATTTTTCGCTACCACTCATTCGAAAAACCCAACTCAGCATGTAAATGTCGTCTCGTCGTCTCGGCGGTCGTCAATATGTCATGTTCAATAAAATGAAGCGTAAAATTTATTTTGCTTTGTTGCTTTTGTACTTCTTAACAGCTTTGCGGTCAATGGCAATGACGTTGGTGGTTGGAACAAAAATTTCAGTTAACAGTGTGTGTAACTGTTATTGTTATTGTTATTGTCATTGTTAAGCATCGAGTATAAAATATGTAACAGGAACTGAATTATGGGTGGCTTTTATTGTTGTTATTTTTTCTGCTTTTCTTTACCGACTCATGCATTTTCCCCTCTTTCAGTAGCCGTACACATATACGTGTATATGTAAATATGTATATTTATATATGCATTAATGGAAACTTTTACTTGATCACTTGATTAGGCGGATGTTGCGCTTCTGCATTGCTTTTGTAATGTAGTGCATTTATGGCTCGTCATGCATTTTGTTGTAGTTTTTTTTGCATACAGTTATTTTGTATTATTAATGCAGCTTTAGTTACATTTCAAGTATGCAGATTTCACGGAAATTTTATGAAGAGCACACGTCATAATATTGACTAAGTTCCAAACAAGCGGGGTTTTTTGTACTGTTCATTGACTTTTGTGGTTAGTAACTAGACCAGAGTTTCATTAATTAATACATTAGTGAGTTTGAATTTAGTTTTTAATAGAAGGAAATATAAATGCCAGCACCTAATGGAGTTCTACAAAAATTTCCTTCGCTCAGGAAACAGCAATCAGAATGGATCCATAAGGAGGGGACCTACAAAGTAAATAAGTCCGATGGCAAGATACTAACCAGACTTCTAGAGATTAGCGTTGCGGCAGCAGGTCATTTTTGCTAATGGGATGTTATGTTTTAATTTCATTATATTATTTTTAAATTTTTATATTGAAAGAAACTTCGATAAACAAAATACAATTTTATTTAAAAAAAAAAAATTAAAAAAATTATCCAGCAAAATATACGAATATTTTAATACATATTTATAATAAATAGAAATGAAAATCAGTGGCATGTAAAGGGTGGTTAAATTGTAAGGGCCGATGTTGAATGTGAATCACACCTAAACGCCAAGTTTTTTTTCGAATTTAACATTTGACTTTTCTCTATTTCAGACTTACTCAATTTGAACCATGGAGAGATACACAATCCAACAACGTGTTAAAGTTATCCAGACTTATTGTGAAAATTTTCGAAGAAAATCATTTTCAGTGATGAGGCACATTTTCACCTCAGTGGATTCGTCAATAAACAGAATTGCCGCATTTGGGCGAATGAGAATCCAAGAGTGATTGTCGAAAAATCAATGCACCCACAAAGAGTGACTGTTTGGTGCGGTTTATGGGCTGGCGGCATCATCGGGCCGTATTTTTTCCAAAATGAGGCCGGTCAGGCAGTTACTGTGAATGGTGTTCGCTATCGTGAGATGATAACGAATTTTTTATGGCCACAATTGGAAGATATGGATGTGGACGATATGTGGTTTCAGCAGGACGGTGCCACTTGCCACACAGCTAACGAAACAATGGCTCTTTTGCGCAACAAATTCAATGGCCGTGTTATCTCACGTAATGGCGATGTCAATTGGCCCCCAAGATCATGTGATTTGACACCGTTGGACTTTTTTCTCTGGGGTTATTTGAAAGAAAAAGTGTACGTCGATAAGCCAGCAACAATTCAAGAGCTAAAGGCTGAGATAATTCGGCACATTAACGGCATAGAAACTCCATTATGCCTCAGCGTCATCGAAAATTTGGACCATCGTATGGAGGTGTGCCGCCGAGGTCGCGGCGATCATTTGGCCGATATTTTGTTACATACATAATTGAGTAATACCAATATATCATAATAAAATAAAATTTCAATAATTTCCTAAATAGTTTGTGTTTTATTCAAAATCAACATCGGCCCTTGAAAATTTAACCACCCTTTATTTATAATAAATGGAAATGAAAACCAGTGGCATGTATGTAATGAGAAAGGAAGTTAATCTTTTTGTTTGTACAAATTCTTCATGAAGTACATAAATAAATGCTATTCCCCGTTAAACAACTCAGCATTTATTTTTTTTGAATCTAGCTCAAGTAGCCTAAACAAAATTAAAAAGCCACTTCTACTTTTTTTTGTAACTTCATTGCTACCGGTCAACTAATGCAAGAAGTGTCCACTTTACCACTTCAGCACTTTGTCTAATGAGATTTACACGCAAACACGCATAAGCACATACATACACACGCACACACACACACAGCACAGACACACAACACAAGTGCACATGCACCTGTCAACGCTGCAATTTACAATATTTGAAACTTTTTCCTACTATGAAAACGAAAGACTTAAGAAAGAAACTTGGAAATAATTAAATGTACTTTGGAGTGAGTACTTTATAAAAATTAAATGTTAAAAATGCAAAAAAATACAAATAAAAAGGGAATTAAATGAAAATAGCTAAAAGAAAGTGTAAAGTAAAATAAAAAATGTTGTTATATATCTACATGTATGTACAAATGTACATAAAGCAACAACTATGTAGGTCATGAACAGGAAATTGTGAAGGCTGAAAAAATTGCAGTGAAATTCCCAAGTATGCAGATCATTGAGATTGCCGCTGTGTAAATTGCTGCTGAGGCGTTTCAGCTACCGCCACACTATAGCTAACTGCGCTAATAGTTATGGTGTCACTTTTGGGCTACTCTCATTAGGGTGACTCATGCGACGCACTCAGAAATTAACGAGATAAAAAAAAAACGTTCCGTGAAGATCATTAAAAAGTTGTTTATGTGACAAAAACCGAAAATTAACTACTTTAAGCTTGTTAGCGAGCATGAAAAAAAATGCTGAAATATTAAAAAATCTCAAATTCCAAGTACGCATAAGTCATGCAAAAATAAGCACGCCACAACAACAACAAACACAACGAGAGAGTGTAGTAAACTAAAAACGAATTAATTTATAGAAGGCAAAGAACAAAACCACAAGTAAAACATAGAAACGCGTAGAGATACCGGAAAGCTCGTTATTGTCGCAGCACCATACTCAGCCGAAATGCCAAGACAAAGAAAAAAAAACCGAAAAAAAGAAAAAAAAGAAGAAATTCTCAGCCGTAAACAACAATTTACAACACATGAAATTTAAGTGTGGAGAAGCCACCAGCTGACCCAATTTACGGGCACTTAAGTAAAGTACCAACAAACAGCAGAAAGTAGCCAAACAACGAGACGGCAACATCCACTATAACAACAACAACAAAATTAAAGCGAACTAACAAACCGCACATCCTAGGCCACGAAAATTGTAACAGCAGCCACCACCACGACCACCATCACCGGCACCAGCGGAACAATAGCAGCAACAACAACAAGTGTAGTTAAATGCAAAACGCTAACAAGCCAAATAACACACACACACGCACGCATACATATAGAAGCCGCTAACAGTTAACAAGTTAGTGGAAAAAAATCATAATGAGAAATTACTCCCAAAAAAGTAATAATAATTTATTAAAAAGTTACAAAAGAAAAACAATAATAACAATAATAATTGGAAGAAATGTAGTAGTGTAATGCATGTCAAATGAAATGAAATTTCCAAGAGGGTGTTGTTGCTTTCATAGTATTCGTATTTAGATGCCACTAACCTGTTTTGCGTGGACAGTTGTGGCAAGTTGTATTTGGAGTTCATCACCAAATGTGTACGGCGGCAAAAAAAAAAAAACAAAAAATAGAGAAAAAAGTTCATAAAAACTGTGCTCGGCTCAAGTGTGTGTCTAGTTTGTTTATATATTTGCATGTGCGTATGTGTGCATTTTTACTTGGAAAAAGTGGAGTAGCGCGAAATGAAAAATTGAAGCATAAACTCCCACGCAATTAAATATTTGAGCGTCTACATAGAGATATTTACTTAATAATATATGCGTACACTTAGAGGTAGGTTGGAATATAAAAAAAACTAATACTTAATTCAATTAGCTATCCTAAGGAAGCGCAAAAAAGTTATTTTTTATATTTGTATGATTTTTTTCAAGCAGAATTAAATATTGCAAAAATTTTAAAATCTAAATAAAACGTTTGTAATAAAATTCATTTAGCCCGAGATTCTATTGTGATATATTTCATTTTAATTCATTTTAAAAACCCAAAAAAATTTTGTCGCTAGAATAACCTTTATATGAAATCAAAGTTATTTTTATTGAAATTGAATAAAAAAGCATGCAAATTTAGGTGGAAAGTATAGTTCATTATTCGTAATTAATAATTGTTGCAATTTAAAAAAATTAAATTTTTTGAAAATTTTTCGAGGCCAATTCGAAATTACAATATTAAGCAGTAATTGTTATGCCTTTACATTAAAGCGATAATTTAATAAAAAATTTTGTAAAAAGAAATATTGGCATGAATTAGGAAAATAATAGATTAGTTATGTGAATAATAAATGAGTAAAAATATTTTTTTGAAATCCAAAAATATTCAAATATTATTTTTGGGATATTTTTCTATTATGTTTAACCTTTAAGATCTGAAAAAAACATTTTATAAAAGTTCTCAAAAAATCGTTGTATTAAAAAAATAGTTTTTAAATTAAACAATTTAAAAATATAGGTTATAAAAGTAATTATTATTATTTCAATTTTAATTTTTTTAATTAAGATTATCAATAGAGTTTTAATAATTAAAATTCCGGCTTAAAACAAAAGCTAAAGAGCTAATTTTCTGATAAAAAATAAATACCTTTTTTAAGTTTTCAATTGAGAAATTTAAGAAAAAATAATTTTTCAAAAGTGGCGATTAGTTTTTAATTCAATTTTTTGATTAAAATCCAAATTTGTTTTAATTTTTTCTTTGTAAGTGAAGAGTATTTTCCTTCCAGAGTAGCCCAGTGCATGGCATCAAGATGATGGTCATAGGTACAAGCCATAATGAAATACGGTTAAACCACAATTAAAAAAAAATCTAATTTTACATTCCCTTAGCAGTGAGTGTTTTTCTGACATGAAAAAGCTCAAAAAAGCTCGTCTAAGAATCATTTCGACGCTTATAAAGCGATCATGTATTCACCTTGCGCCAAATCTTGGAGCATTTCCGGGAAAAAAGGATCGAGACGCACCACGTTTTCATCGATTTTAAAGGATGCGGCTACGCGTGAATTTTATGTCTCCGAAAAATACATACGGCTATGTAAACTGACGTTAAACAACACCAAAAGCTCAGTCAGAGCTTTAAGACAAGGTGATTCCTTATCGTGTGACTTCTCTAATTTAATCCTGGAGAAAATAATATGGGCGACAGAGCTAAATATAGTGAAAGAGAACTTTTGGTTTTGGTTTTATAGTCTTATTATTATTGTAATAATTTTTACTATAATATTTCAAATAAAATATTTAGGTAAAAATATTAAAATTGCTTCGTTTATAATACAAAAAGAAAACATTTTTCTAGAAATATAAATTTATTATTTCGATAGCAACAAAGTACCAAAAAAGAAAGCAAAAATACCAACGAAAATTGTTGACCATTAAAGTAAATTGAAGTGAAACGGTTTATTTACACTACACAAACAAATTTATACTCCTTTATACTTTGGACAATCCACTTTGGCTGTTGAGACAATTTGTTGAGATTTCACTGATGAGAATTTATGACTTCCGATTGATGTGTGAGTGAAATGTTGTGAAATGTAATCGGAGTTTAAAGTAAAAGCTTATCGCAACATTGTAAGGCCAATCGAAAATCTCATTGAAATTAATTGCAAAAATTTGAGATCGAAATTTTGGCATGACGAAAGTAATATCAATCACTTTCAGTTAAGTTTCGCTAACCCGTTAATTGTTTTAGCCAACGAGGATATATGTTGGCAATAATATGTAAGTGTATATTCTTTAAAAGTAAGAGAGGAATTTGAGCTTGCCGTGAAATTGTATGCCCTAAGTAATCTAAATCGCCGCTAATGCAGCCAGCAAGTGATCATTAACAGTGTTATTAACAGTAGCAGCAGATCTTACAAAAATCAACTATAACTAACAGCCGCTATTTGAACAGCCCGATCGCTGATTACTTTTCACTCTAATTGAATTTTTGTCTTTAATGTGCGTTTTTAGTTTCTATTTATGGGTTTTCGTTAATTTCAAAGCTTTTAGGGCATTATACAATGGTAGCAGCGGCCTTAATATGGTAGGCGTTAGTCGATTTGATTAGTTACCTTCAAAATATTTTACAATGTAAGCGAATGATTGAGAGCCAACATGTTATTTACCTCTTTTCGAAGAAAATTTTTTCGTGATTCTCATGATTTATGTTTTAAAACAAAACAAAAACGCTTTCGATATTATGAATACCAGCAGCCGAAGTAACAAAATTTCATTGAGAAAATACCATGTTGAGTGAAGAAGTGAGTAGAAATAAGTTCTCTTTTTGGCTGAAATTTGATTAAATTTTACTTAAATTTAACCAGCCATGGACAACACTTAAAAATTTCATCGTCTTTTAGGAGTATAAAATATTTTTCTTCATGACTATTACAACAAAATCTCATAACAAAAAGTTAAAAAATATTGTATTATGTTATTTATACATGAACAGCTGCTGAGGCGTGTTCTAATCATTTTCCTTTTTAGAGGTTTTCTTTTTTTTTGGTTTATTATTTGGTTTATTGCTTATTTTATTTATTTATTAAAACTATTACAGTTTTATTTCTAGAAATTGTACATTTATATAAAAAATCAAATTATATTAGCCAAAATAGAAAAAAAGGAGAATTTTAAATACTAGCAGACAATCAGTGCATATAATCTTTTATATTTTAGTGATATTTTCGATAAGAAAATTTTTAAAATTAAAAAAAAAAACTTCACAACAAACGAGTAATGCAATATTCGAAAATTAATAATTTATTTTTAAACTAAAATCTCATGTGAGAAAAAATAAGGTACTGCGAATTGTTCGTGAGAAACTATATATACATATAAATAAAAAATGGTGACAAAAAATATATAGTAACTCATCAATGCAAAACGGATAGGCATTTTTGGATAATTTTTTTTTCAGTTTTCCATGTTTATCCCGAATGAGTGTTGAACGATTTATATGAAAAAATATTTTATCTATCTTTCGATTTACTTAAAATTTGGTATGCAGGAAGCTTTTTCTTTAGATTAACTTGCAGAAAGGTCTATCTTCGAAGAAATGGATAACAAATATCATATTCATGGTTAGATTTGCTTGAAATCCTTTTTTTAGTGGATCTCAAACCAGATGAACTTTTGTTTAGAGAATTGTGTCAGTATTTTTCTTACTTCGAACCAGATCAGCTGAATTTGGTACGCAGGTAGCTTTTTGCCTATATAGTAAAGTAAGATGAAGGTATACCATATATAGCTCGAGCCTGGTTATATATGTTCTCTGTGACATGTTAGGCTGAAGGCGTGCTCATTTAAGTTATTTTTCCTTATAAAAGTAAATAATAAGTACTTCTGGGATATCTTAAAGAAAAATTAATTATCTATAGCTATAATTGAACTTATGTGTATACTCATGTATTGTTCTCTCCTTAATTCAAACTTTTTAGTTACTTTAGATAGCTGAGATAGAGCAATTTTTGAGCTCTATCTTTGATGCATTCTGAAAAGCATCCTGAAAAATAAATTAAATCAAATGCAAATCACTGCTGCATGGTAACAAAATCTACCAATTTCTGAAGAGGGTGGTGACCGGTAACGAAAATGGATCCTCTACAGCAACACTGAACTAAAACAGTAATGGTCGAAGGGAGGTGAGGATTGCCAGAAGGAAAGAAAGTATATACTCTGTATCTACTCTCTATACAGTCTTGTTTTCTTGGTCTGGAATATGTAATTTATTATATAATCTAATGTTCTTGTCTGAAACAAGACCCGCCGATATTTTTTGTATTTATCTTTTAGTAATTTAACGATATTTTGATTTGATTTCTTATGCCATTTCAATAGAAAACTTCAGGAAATATTTCAATTCGCCGTAATAATTAATAAACTTGAATGTCTCCTGAGAAGGGATGTCTGAGTGATACGCTGGAGTTACGATGGCCTCTAAGAATGGACAGTGGAGTGCAAAAGGTTAATGAATGCTTTTCATGTATAGACCTAGCAGAGAATACAACAATTGTTCTGTAAAAGAGTCGGAATATTGATGTCATAAAAACTGAAAAAATGATGAGCTCTGAGGATATGGATGAGGATGAGTACATATTGTACCGTTATTGCTGAAGTTTCAAAATTAGCTAACGATTTAATGCAACGGAAGAAAAAATACGTAATTAATGGTTCAAGCTGTGGGTTATGGCACAAATGAGCTTCAAAATATTCAGTTGATAAAGTAAACGAATAGAGAAAAGAGTACAAAAGGGAAATAAAAAATCTGAATATGGAATATTAATATAGTAATAATGAGAAAAAGAGGGTTTATTTTATCAATCTTTATCAACCGACTATTGCGAGGTTAAAATTTTAACTCCCACATCTTTAACAATCTTTTTGGGTTTCGAATTTTCTGGTAATTTATTCTGGGTCAGTCAAACTCAAATTATTTAAGCTAATTAAAATCCATGACTAAGCTCTATGTACAGCTATGCAATTTAGGAGACATTGATATATAAGTTTTTTCTTTCTAATATATTTTTCAACAAATTATAACAAATATAATAACAATGATGCAATTATTTCAAAAGTAATTAAAAGTTCAAATAAAAATGTAGTTATGTATATATATACAAAGTTTATATATATATAAACATACTCTAAGCTATGACCAATAAAAATTGTGAACTAATTTTCAAGAAACGATTTTGTCATTGCCGCGGAATTTCGTTTAACGATTAGTAAGCAAAAACAAAAGCAAAATAAATATAAAAAAAAAACAAAAATAAACAAATAAAACAGTAAATTATTTAAAAAGAAAAAATATTCTCTTGCAAAATGGTTCGAAATGCATAAAAATCAACTGTTCCAATGGCGCATTTAGTGCAATAATTACAAGTTAATTTAGCATGTAATTAACTAATTAGGCAGGCGATTACTAAATCCAGTATTGTTTTTGTTGTTCTCTTTTGCCGCTATTTGCTTCTGCCGAACACAGGTAAACATACCAACAATTGTGCAGGTGCCAGTGCCAAATGCTTAGGGGGCGCCGTGCCAGATCGGGTTAGGTCGTGCTGCATGGGGCTCATTGTGATTTCGTTTGTTTGTGGTTTTGCGGTATTTGTGGCATTGTTTTTGTTTGGCGGCAAGACAAAAAGGTAAGTAAGCATTTGCCGATTTCATGGGAGGCGTTCGACCTGAGAAAATATCTTCCGGCAACACCTTCTTAAAATCCACTCTTGTAGAGGAGGCGGTAAAAAAATGCATACATGCATGCCTGTATATATTTATATGTATATATGTATGTATGTGTGTAGTAAAATGTAAAAAAATATATTAAAAAATCGGCGTAAGCAGCTCAAAGCGCGGCTTACTGTTTTATAATTATTTTGTTTGTAAAAATATTTTACAAAAACATATTGCTACATTGCTTTTTAATTTGTCAGTTTAAAAAAAAAAATATTATTTTTTGCAAACATTTTTTGTGCTTATTATCTCGTGTTAATTATTTAATTTTATTTTTCCATTTTGTTTTTTTTTTTTTGTTTTTTTCATTTTGCTCATGCTGCAGCAGCTACTTTTTGGCAAATTATTTTCGCCCAACAATTTTCCTAATAATTTTTGCGTCTTTTGCATTTTTTTTTGTTTTGCTGAGCTCCAACGAGCTGTGTTGCGCATGTGAAGCGATTAATCATTTTTGCTTCTGACTAATTTGTAAAAACAACATTTTATTTCTGCTAATTTTTTGCTAATTCTTCTAGGCAAAAATTTTTTGCCAACATATATTTTTGGTGTGTGTGCTTGTAGTTGCTGTTTTTAATAACTATACTTGTTGGTTTGGTTAACTACTACTTCAGCGCTGCTTTGGTTGCCCTGTTAAGGCTGGGCGTTGTGAGTAAAGTGCTTATTTGGCGAAAAAAAAAAATATTTGCGAATTTCTTGCATATTCTTTTGGATGTTCTGGCTCAGGCCAAAAATATTAGAAAATTAAATGAAATTTGTGCGTAGAAGTAGGGCAGATTTTATTTTATTTTATTTTGCTTTAGGAATATGAAAATAATAATTTATTTTACATATGTTTATGAGAAAATCCTGAAAAATTGAAGTTTCCAGGCTGGGTAATTGAGTAAAGAGATCATGGTTTCATATAAGTGCAGCTTTATTTCGTGCCCTTTTCGTATAATACTCAAAAAAGTTTACAATAATCCTTATTAATACGAGATTATTACTTGAGATTCGATGTACAGAGGAACTCCACAGGGTGGAGACCTTTAACCTGTGCTCTGGACTCGTGCGGTTAAAGAATTGCTGAAGAAGATCGAAGGAAGGGCTGTCTTGCGTACATCATATGGGGATCTTTGGTCACTTAGAACCATTAAAAAGTGGACTGGTTTAGCAGAACTTAAGGTTAATACAGATAAATGATTTCTGGTTTTATTCACAATACATGCAAAACTCGTAACTTAGATCAAGCCAAAGCTGGAAGATGGCACTTTACAGCTGAAACGTGGTACTAAAAACCCGGGACTTGTGTTGGAAATCAAGTTGACGTGGAGACTTAATGTAAATAAATGTCTGAATAAGGAATTAGCGGCCCCACATACACGTAAAAAAGAAGTTGGACAGCTCTTGGGATGCCTTCCATGCTATTTCTCACTGTATCTTTGTTGCAAATGTTAAGCCTATACTTTTCTACGGTGTTTCAATATAGGAGAAGGCTAGAGACAAGATAGCATATATAAATAGGCTGAAAAGAAGTGCTCGGAATTTCAGTGCTCCGCATCACCTGGGCATTCCTAACTGCTGCGAGGCTATAATATAATAGAGGCGAATGGCTAGAGCGGACAAAGCCCTGCATATTTTTACTGATGGCTTTAGAATGAAAAAAGGACTCGAGCTTCAGTTTACTACGCCCAGTTAGAGTTAAGAAGGTCATTTAAGCTGCCAAGCTATTGTAGTATCTTCCAAGCCGAAATATTACAATACATAATATTTCAAAGCAAGATAATGCAAATTTATGTGGATAACCAGGTGACCATTAAGGTCTTAATTTCATACAACAGCTGAGGTCGCACCATGTAAAGAGGCTATTAAAGTATTTTATGAAAAAAGAAGTGTCTATGTAACTTTCCCGGTGCCAGATTCTACGGACATTGAAGGCAATGAGATGGGTCTCCAACTGGCTAAGGAGGATGCTCTTTTAGAACAGGACGTAATAATGAGCATACCAGTTTCATTCAGGAAAGTGAAGCAAATGTAAGGAAAAATCTTGCCGCGTCAACCAAATATACTTTAAGAATGAGCTAAAGACTGCAGAATCACGAACACTATGTGCAAAATTTTTGATGCTAAACTTAAAAGTTTTTACTAGTGGTAAAGAGGTTGAATTCCAGGCCACTGATAGGACTCTCAACGTGGTATTGCCTTCTGGCGCTGCATGCCTTTAATGTAGGTCTGATTGGGGACGATAAGTTCAGAAAATGTGAGGAATATTTGAAAAAAGTGGAGCACGTAATTTGTGAGTGTACAGCATTGGACAGGTAAAGGATATGCTTACTTGTCACTAAGAGATTACAGGATTTTCAATCGGCAATCGCCAAATGACAAAATTACTACTCCAATTTGCGAAATGAACAGCAACATTCTGCACACTAGAGACAAAATAATAGCGGTGCATCTTGGTCGCATATAGTGTGTCTAGCAACACCATGGACGTGAAATTATCTAAGTGAGGCCCGATGGGATAGTCAGTTCAACCTAACCTAAATCAAGAAGTTTCTCATTGAAATATATTAGGTCAAGTAATTGATTCGTTCGGTTTTTATCTTAGAGATGGCGTTATTGTCCATAGTATTTGTGCTACGTGTCGCATCATGTCATATTATACGGCGCTGGAAACGTGTTTATTTGCGCTAAAAGTTTGTCCTTGACAGTTTTTCGAGTGATTGACTCAGTAAGTTGTGAGCGCTCGTCAAAGATGGACACCAGCAAAGAGAAAATTCGCTATATTTAACAATTTTTCTTCGATCAAGGCGAAAAAGCAGCCAAAGCGGCTGAAAAAATTAATTTAGTTTATGAGCTCGATACTGTAAACGAACGTGTAGCACAAAATTGGTTTGCCAGGTTCTGTTCCGGTAATTTCGATGTCAAAGATACACCACGCGTCAGGAGGCCTGTCGTCGAAAATTGCGATAAAATCATGGAAATAGTGGAAAAAGACCGTCACGTGAGCACTTATTTAATTGCTGAGGAACCAAAGATAAGTTAGAAAACCGTTTGGAACCATTTGCGTAACCTTGGATTCAAAAAGAAGCTCGATGTTTGGGTGCCACACGAACTAACGCAAAAAAACATGATGGACCGAATTTCCATCTGCGAATCGCTGCTAAGTCGCTACAAAATCGACCCTTTTCTGAAGTGTTTGGTTACTGGCGATGAAAAGTGCATCACTTACGACAACGTCAAGCGATGTCCGTCGTGGTCGAAACGCGGTGAGCCGGCGGAAACGATGGCCAAGCCAGGATTGACGGCCAGGAAGGTTTTGCTGTATGTTTGGTGGGATTGGCAAGGAATCATCTACTACGAGCTGTTCCCCTATGACCAAACGCTCAATTTTTCCCTCTACTGCTAACAACTGGACCGCTTGAAGGCAGTATTGTGTTACAGAAGCTTCAGGAGCTTGGATGGGAGGTCCCAATGCACCCACCTCGTAGTCCGGACCTGGCATCAAGTGAACACCATCTTTTCCTGTCCATGGCGAACGCGCTTAATGGTGAGAAGTGGGTTTCAAGAGAGGCCTGTGAAAATTGGCTCTCCGAGTTTTTTGCCAATAGGGACGCAGCCTCGTTGGCAACAAGTTTACAAACAAAACGGCGCATATTTGACTTAAATCGGACATATTTACACAATGTTATCATATTTTGAAAAATCAATAAAAAACCGAACGAACTTTTTACTGGACCTATTGTATATTTTCGTTTTTCATTCAATGCAAAATAATTTTTTTTTTTTTTTTTTTTTGAAAAATGCATGAAAGGTTTTTGGAAAATTGGTCGATATCTTCTGTTAGATTGAAAGGTTAGTATGCACAAAACCGCTTGTTATGATACCTAAAAAGGATCAAATACTGATATTCACTATGAGTAAAATCGCAATTTTGTACGAGCACACGTGTACACATAAAATATCCCAGGAGTTCTCTTTAAATATAATGTAAAAAGCTTTTTATGCCGAAAATCCATTGATCATTCGAAAGGGTTACTTGAAGAAATATCAGTCTTTTAATTCCGATTACTTAGGGAATTGTGGATAAATTGGCTTTGCAATATAAATTCTTAATTATTTCACGGTATTGTCACTGAAAAGTGATTACAACTGAGTTGTAGGCTAATATAACTATGCTTGCAGGGATATCACGAATAAGATAATAATAATACATACACACGTTTTATTGTAATTACCTTGATATTTTAAAAATTCGTAAAATATTTTATTCAAATGCCGAAATTTAGTCATAGCTATTAGCCTCCCCTGCTCTTTGAAAGCAAATTGTGGTGATTTAAAACAATTTTCCTCTCTGTTTTATAAAAACATGATAACGCTTCTTAGCACTCTGAAAAGTGGTAATGTAATTGTTGACCATTTTCCATGAGTCGACTACTGATGTGACTCAATTACTCATTTGCAAAAAAATAATTAAATAAAATTTATAAATAAATAAAATCAAGCTTTCTGTTTTTGTCCTCAAATAGTTTTCAATATACCTATAAGAGGGTTAGGTAATACAAATATATATATATGAATACGTATCATATAATAAGGATTTTATAGTACGCATATATAACTCCATCAAACAAAGTAGAAAGTGATAGGTATAAATAAATTTTGTGAAGAAATTTCGTAGAAAAGCTGATTGAACAACATTACAGTTGTTAGATATGTCAGTCAAATTTTTTTTGACTACGCTCAAGGCTATCATAATAATATTGTTTTTGGACATTTAATTGGAGTACAATAGTTATTGGCATTGTTTACTTATACATTCGTGCATACATATATGGTCTAAAAGCAAGAAAGTTTATTAAAAATATATTTCGAAAAAATGCAAAATTTAATTTAAAATCAAAAATAGAAAATTACCAAAAAAGGTATACATTTATTTATATGTTTATGGTATATATGTATGTATGTATAAATTAAAACATATATAGAACTAGTTGAGCTGAAGAAATTTAGCGGCCGACAATTAATGCCAAGTTTCTTTGACGTCAATGGCGTGAGAATTGTCGATATACATACATATGTATGCACATACACATACATACATATGTCTAAATACATATATGGAGTGAAAAAGCAAAATTTTGTTATGCTATTTTGTTTCGTCGCTAAAGAATATTAAAGTTATTTAAAGTATAAAACTAAAAACGGTTTAAAGTAAAAATAAAAATTATTTTGACACCAAAAATGGGGAAAATCCAAATTTGTTTTTAAAGAATGAAAAATTGTATACACAAAAAACTTTGCGCAACATAAAACCATCCATTTTATGCTAGAAATTAATTTATACAAAAAAAAAAAAATATGTTATAAAAAATATTAACAAAAGATTGCTGGGAAAACTGTAGCAATGAACAGGAAACTCGAATACATAAATATTTGATAATATAAAATAAAATAAAAATTCTTTTGAAGTTAAACACAAAAGAGCGAAAGAGCGGCCAGTAAATTATAATTATAACTAATAAAAATTTAATTTATTGCACAAAAACAAAAACAAGAAAAAAAAATAAATACAATATACAGCTACTTTTAAGTAGAGTGTGAAGTAGAAGAGAATAGCTTATGATAATAAAGAAAAGATATCTCTTCTCCAAAAACCGGCGGTAGAACTTAACATTTTAATCAGCGCTGATTGAAATCGGCCATTCGCAGCATTTATTATTTAAACTCAACTAGTTTTGTTTTTACTTTTATTTTTCTTTTTATTTAGCGAGCCTTTTAAAGTCTTGTGCTGTTTTAAGGAATATTTTTATTTACGTAAATACATATATTTCTCGCGCCTGAGATGGTATTATAAATAAATTTTAATATATTTATTTTATTTTTTTGGAAATTTTGTTTTATTCCCAAATCTCTCCGTATTCTAAGTGGCTATCAAAAACTTACTGAAATGAACTGGATCTGCGCGCAATAGTAATAAATTTGGTTTTTGCGTATTTAAGTATACTGGATGTATAAAAAGACTCACTTAACAAAATCAAAAAAAAAAAAAAAAAATAATAAAAAAAAACTTACAATAAAAATTCGTGTCATAAAGTAAAAAAGAGTTTGCTGAAACATTAATTAGTTAATTTCTGATACGTTTTAAGCCGCTAAATACCGGTTGTTTTATAGCTAGAATATTTTTATGCTAAAGAAAAGCTAAAGATGATAAGAGAAAATATAAATATTTATAATATTCTTATTGTTAATGCATTGACATAATTACTGAAAGGTTTTAATTTTTTTTATTTAGTTCTTTGCCTGGATAAAAAACTATTCTTTCTAATATTTGATCAATAAAAAATAATATTGAAAAAAATTTTATATTATGGTGCTTAAATATTTTTCTACTTTTGTATTTGGTTTTAAATATTTTTTAGTAAATAAATATATATTTTAAAATTTTTAAATGCGTTTACAAATTTGTTTAAAGATTGTTATATCATATATTTGTGCACAAAAAATGACTTCAATATATTCAAAAAATGCCAAAACTGTAAATTATCAAATATCAAAATCAAAAGAAAACTCACATAAAACTTAAAAGTTAACCTTGATTTGTAAGCAAAGCAATGGAACTGATGAAACAATTAATATTTTCGATTAGTAAAATTAAAAAGAAAACAGTACTTTTGAGCATTAAGGGAACTGTGAGCCAATTTGAAGGAATGTAGGACACAAAAGTATCAACTGAAGTCTCTAAAAAACTCCAGGAAGACATGAAAAATGAAGAAAATCGCACTTGATTGGTATATTTGGCCCTAAGTAGTGTATTATTTATGAAAATAAGTGCCCGAAGTAATAATGAATATATCTTTTTCAACACTTAAAATATAAAGAAAAATAATTCAATTATAAAAAAAACCAAAGAACAAATATTCTTGAAATACTTTTATGTACTCTGAAGTACTGAAAGTTGAAGTTACTAAAATTGCAATCCTAACATCGTCTTCGCCTTGCATAATATAATTTTTCTGTTCTGGTAGCAGCCCTTAGTACCGCCTGACAACACTTTCCCTGATTTCGCATTAGTAAGCTTCTACCGCGCTTCAAGAAAGTAGACCAAGGTGAAAAATATAAATACAGAGAAACTTCTCCTAAATTACACCTCACGGGTACCCCTTTTGAGCATAGATTTTTACCCAGCAAGTTTTAAGTTCAATTTTAGAACAAGCTACCCTCCCTTAGGTGGATCACATTTTCAGCGGACGGGGTAAATTATTTCATATATTATGGAACAAAAATCCTCTGCTGAGTAGATACAAATCTCGTTTTAACAGACAAAGAGATTATTTTTAAATAACAAATCCAACTAAAATCTTTGTTGGGCGGCCGAAAAAAGGGAAAAATTCATTGAGGAGTTCCTTAGATAAGGACATACTGAAATTTAAAAAACTTCAAATTATAATATCATATGTATCTCTCGGGCGGACAAAAGTCCTCCGTTGATCCGCATAAGGGAGGTTTCACTTTATATAAAAAAAAACAATGTATATAACATAATCAACAAAATTAATTATTGCTTTTAGCTTCTTCTTAGTTTTTATTTGTAATATGAAATGTAAATCGAATAGAGTAAGTCATGAATAATGGGTTAATAACCATATATTTACCAATCATACACTAACTAAACGATATTTCGAGTATTTTGTTAGCTTCTGTGTGTTTTTTTTTAAGTAAAGAGAAAAAATAAGAATTTAATTCTGCTAAAATATTTCTGGAAAAAGCTCATATTTCTGAACTAATCTTTGAACTAGTCGCGTTTGACTTAAAATAATTTGGGTTTGAAAAAATTAAAATATTAAAACATTTCACTTACGTGTTTAATACTGTTAATAAGAATTTTATAAATTTTATTTCTTCACATCTCACTTTCTGAGAAAACTCTTTTAACGTTAAATAATATTTGTAGCTATAATTAATTACTTGTCAGTTATTTAACTATTATTTATTTATTTTATTTATTTATTTATTTTTGTTTATTTGACACATGCTTCGCACAAAATATTCCATTGAGTATTTATCTTGGTTAGTTATACGCTTCTGGAAAACACTTAATTATTATATTTTATGTCTTGAGAAATTCACACGTTTTTCACACTATATTTATTTTTACGTTTTCACTCTTTTCAAATTTAGTTTTGACACTGTGTTGGCGCCGTAAATTAATGATTCTCTTTAATTTTTTTTTTTGCTGCTTGGTGTTGTTGTTGTTTTTGCTTTTTTCTTGTCAAAGGTATATTTATTTCCAGTTGTACAACTAAATTATATTTGTTTTGCTCTTTGGCTGTCACGCTACAATAATATTTAAATAATAATAAGAATAATAAAGGAAAGCTGGTATCCCACAAGAAGAACAAAATTATTTATTCAAATTAATATTTTTCAACATTTCCTCATCTTTACTTAGAAAAGGTGTAAGGTAGAAGTGAGCTTTTTATTAAAGTGAAGTAGTTATGTATGTATATGCATGTAAAATAAATGAAATTATGACAAGCGTAATTTTTTTTTGAATAATTATAATGAAGTAGATAAATAAGTAATTGAAAAGTGAAGCAAAAATATACCTAAAATAAAAAAAAAATTTGAAAAAATGAAGTGAGTTATTTCCGCTTTTTGAGAGGAAATTCACTGCATCCGTTTTTTGACTGACTCGTCAACAAGTATGGTAAGTAGCATTAGATGGCAACATAAAACCAATGATAATATTTTTTTTATTTTTATTTTTATTTTTAAATTTTTATTTTTTTTATTTATATTTTTCATTCAGTTTGTGCAAATTAATGCATTATTTCTGTATTGCAGATGCTTTCAAATGTTTATCCGGTTGCACCTTTCACATGTTATTAAATGTTGCATAAATAGTTCAGATTAATTCATAAATTATCATAAATTAGTAGGAACGTTTTTCAAGTGATTTATGCGTTATTTGCAGTATCATAGTGAGAACGGAAAATATTTAAATTCTTTAATTTTATTCTCGCCTCAAGCAATCTATTTTCCTTCCGGCAATGCATATTTTGATTTATTCTGCTACTGCGGCCGCTCCGGGTACCATGAGAATTTTTCAATTGTTTTAATTTATGTAGGGAGGATTTAGACTTAAGTGAGTCAAACCGCATACTTTTGGACCAGAGAAATCACCACATATTCTTCCTCAAGCAAAATCGTACGTTTTTAACCCGTCTACTATTCAATTAAATATGATCAGTTTAATACGAAAACTAACCGATGAATCTTTAAAAAAAATTAAAATAATTTTTCCTTTCCTTTTCCTTGAAATATGAGCACCGATTGAAATACCAAACGTTTGTATTATGAAATAAATTCTGTCAGATATCATGTGCTTGAACTCTAGCCCATTTGACCTCTGCTTTATTTCTGGCTGTCATCTCTAATATATTAAATTCTAGATATTATTTAATGTTATATTTTGTTAGATTTGTGGACAAAAATCTCTAAGCAGAAGAATTGTTAAGAGAATAGAATTTTTACGAACTACTTAATTTTGAAAATTGAGTGGACAGTAATGGCAAGGTTTTTACTTATATCTACAAAATTTGGATTAGTTGGATGTCACAAAGGAAAATGCTAATGGTGTTAAGCGTCACATAACATTTGATCCTTCTAGAAATGCTATTTTCTGGCGAAAGCTGTACCAAGAGCTTGGGTAACTATCAATGATTTATTAATAAATATATTTTCAATGGACATTAGTAAAAATGGTCTGAAAATGGGGTTTTTCTGCATATACAGTTTGACAGAATTCATATGTCAGACGAATTAGACTCTATAATAGTTTTCTGTACTCAAAGATTTATGCTCATCGCTTTATCCATATCCATATTAAAAATATGTATTTCACGTATGAAAGGTAAACTGTGTATTTTTTGCATTTTCAATGAAGCTGCATAAACTGTACTCGTATATTCCAAATCTCTATGTTTTTTTAAATACTTCAAAATTGAAGGCTTATATTATCGATAATTTTCGAAAACTAGCTCACACATTTCGAGCTTTCTCAGGTATTTTAAACATACGTTTGACAATTTCTAAGCACTTTTTTCATAATTTTTCATTTATTTAAGTAAAACGTAAAATTATTTTATAATGTTGTTCGAATTGTTTGAGAATCTTGAATTCTTAGTAAACATATGAGCAGTTGGATAAGAAATAAGTATCGATTTACTAACATTTTTCGATAAATATATATCTAGAGCAGTAGTTTATAAAGTTATCCAAACAATTTTCTGTGATTCAAAATCCCATTGACTTTTATTGGCTTTCTTTAATGAACATTATCTTGAGCAAAAGTCCACAATTTTTTCAAAGTTATTACAATTTGTATTATTATAAACTAAAAACTAGTAAAAAATCAAAGCAGAGAACTTTTTCCAACAAAAACCTTTTAAATAACATCATTCTAGTTTTTAAGTGAAAGAAATAATTTTCCAATATAAATCACATCTTCTTCTTTTTTTAACCAACACATTTAATAACCAAATTCCAAATTTTGTTTTAAATATTTTTTCTAAGTCAAAGTCAATTTCAACTGAGCAAAAATCAATATAATTTTGATTCGTATTTTCTTTTTTTTTTTGGGAATGTGAAAAATTTTAAAAATTTTTCTTTCAAAATTGCAATGAATTCAAATGGAATTACAAAATATTTTTAAATTAACCTTCTTATGATTTATATGAAAAATTTTCCCAAAGCTCAGAAAAAGCCCACATTTTTTATATGTTCTCTGCATTATTTAAAAGCATCACGTGTTTCCTTTTATTTTGCTTTTCACACTGAAATTTAACCACTTTCTATGCACACATAGAATAAATTTTAGTGAAGGCAATGAGTTGTAATATTAATTTATAAGAAAGAAAGAAGAAAAACTGATCGCATACTTGAAAAAAATGCCAAACGGTTTTCTTTTACTGCAATAAATATTATTATTTATTTCTAAATAAGCTTGTAAATCCAAAAATAAGTTTTACTTTATCTCACTGACAAACATAACTAAAGTAGTATTTAACTAGTATGTATGTAGCTCAAGCAATTGCAATGAGCTAGTACTACACACGACATGGTTGTAGTATTAAAAAGACTAGTCTGTGTAACAAACACATATAAAGCCGTTAATCACTCTAAATGATTAAAAATTATGGCAAATAATATTGAATTCCCATTAAATATCTTTAAAAGATTTTTTTCCCTACTTTATTTTTAATATTTTTTTTGTTAAGAACAGAAATATAACGTTTATAAAATACCCTTGGAATGGCATATTTTTGAACAACCATCAGGTGAAAACCTGAGATAGTTAAGTTCGTGACATATAAATATTATTGTGTCTGAGAGTTGACTTATGGTTATACATAGTCAAGCGTGTTTTTGAGAAAAATTTCGGTGTTTTCTTTACTTTATTGGTTAAGTTTTTTTTGTTGGAAGCTCACGGCAATCTATAGTGAGTGGAGTTCCCTAAGAAGATCGTATATTAGTTAAGTAAGCCTGGTAAAAAGTAATCCCTTCTTTTTGCATTAAATTGAAGGGTTTGTTTACCATAGCTAGAACTAGCCGACTTATGTCAAATATGCACCGTTTTGCTTGATAATTTTGTGACATTTTTAAGGTAAAGTCAGTATGCCTCTCTCATAGAAAACCTTTTCTCTATTGGTAAAATCGATTCAATCGACAATCAATTGGTACCGACTATAAGGCTACCAATGCTTGTGGTGTTGTCCTGATGAAACACAATTCCCCTCCTGTTGGCGAAAGCTGGGCGCTTCGGGGCGATTGATTCTTTTAGACTGTCCAATTGCTGACACTAGAGATAAGAAATAAGAATTTGGCCGTAGAGTCGCAGCTCTGTGTACTCAGCTTTTGTCAAGTGGATCGAACCGGAACGAATTCGACGAAACTATATCAGTTGTCTTTATAAAAGAAAATTAATAGAAACTATTATGTGTTCTTTTTGCTGGAGTCCATGAAAACCATTCTCTCGTCATGTTTTTAGTACAAAATATCATATTTCTAACGCCATATAGCGTACACCAATAACAGCTAGAGAACGCAGATCACGAGATAGAGATCTCTAAAGCCAAATCAAAAATAATGGATTACTTTTTACTATATTCAGATATTTCTAATAATAAGTTTTCTTCTTCAATTTAAACGACAGTTCACAAAAAAGTTTTACTCTTGTTTTTTTTTTTTTGGTTTCCTCAAATCTTGCCGCCGATAGTAAGTTTAAAACTATAAGTAATAATGAAAAAAAAAATCAGTAAATAGTCTATGTTTCGCTGTATTTTTATTGCAATAATGGGTAACTTTTTTAATTTATTTTCAATTTTATTTTTATGGTCGTAAGAGCAAAAAATTTTTAGCAAATAATATAATAATGTAAAAAGTCGACTAAAGCGACCGATTTTTGACAGTTTTGAATCACTTTACTTCCCATAGATATGTCTTTTCTATTGTCGCACTTATATAAAATATTCGTTTTCACTATTACTATTTTTATTTTTGGTTTTTAATAATAATTATTATTATTTGTTATAATATATTTATACATATATATATATGCACTGCTTCAAAGATCTTGAACATATTGTTTGAATTTATATTTATTTTTTTTAATTACTGAATTATGGTTCGATTCATAAATCCACTTAGAAGTATTTAATTATGCATAATTCACACGACAAAACTTTATATAATTTATTGCATACCTTTTTATTTTTTAGTTAATATATTTAGAAACTTGTTTTGCACATATAAATACTTTTCTCGATTTTTCCCACAAATAAATTTTTATTTTTATTTTATTTATTTTTCTTTAAAACCACCGAATATTTTTGTCACACCATGCTTAAAGGGAATACCCGAAAATTTCATAATTTTTTTATTTCCTTTATTATTTTCAATAATCGAAATTGGCAAACTTTGACTTGTCAACTGTCACTTAAACGGAAATCACAGCTTCGTTGCCGACGGAAAACCAATCCCGCTGTACGCTACATACGTGTAAGGTGCGACCGGCGTACCAACTTCCGAAACAACGCAAATGAAACGAGAAAACGAAAAAGTTCACAACACGAAAATTGTAAAGAAAATAAAAAAAAAATACGAGATATAAAAGCGTTTTTGGCCGACACAAAAACTGTAGCGGTTGGTGTGCACGAAACGCGCCACACTTGAAATTGAACTAAATCACAAATCATGTCCAAGAAGTTGCTGGCCAACGGCGGCGGCAGCAACATCAAGCCAAAAAACCAATAATGGCTAAGAGCTGCAAACAGCGGCGACGACGCAGCATGCTGAAAAATGGCTTAGAAGCGTTTTGTCAGCAGCGTTGGTCAGCAATAGTTCAAGCGGTGTGGCTTAATAGACCGAGCACCGCAGACAGTTGGGAGCTTAAGTTCCAGCTCAATAGACACTGTTGTTATGAGCGTTAAAGCTACTATGGCACGCCGCTAGAGAGCTTAGCTGAGCGGCGCGAGCAGCGCAGCAGACACTTTGTGGTCATTCTATTGTGGCTCATGGGAACCGAAACAAACAAAAAAAAAACAAAAAACAAAATAAAAATTTACTCAACATAACTTAAATTTTTATTTGTTTCATTATCGTTTAGCAAATCTAAACTCAGCTTATAGCGGTATGCTTAACAACTAAGCGGTAAAGCATTGTATAAAAGAAACAGCAACAATAAAACAAAGTCAATAGCTTCTGAACAAAGTAACCTGTGCTTGAGGCCGGTGCTGAGCAAAGGCAAAAAAGCAAAAAAATCAAGAAAACCAAAATAAAACAAAGTAAAGACAATAGCAGACCAGTTGAGCTGAGCTGAGCTGAGCTGAGCTGAGTTGGGCTACAAAGAGATTTTCTAAATATCTATTGCGCTTGACGAGCTTTGGCTAAAATGTGCGCTAGCTTTTTGAATGTAGTCTCAAAGTGACCGCGACTCAGTAAGCAGCGTTTTGAAAGCGCTTGCATTCCGACAAATAATAGTCTAGCGGTCGTGTTAGAATGCCACCACAAGCGCTCTTAACAGTCTAGCATGTTAATGCTCTTTAACTGGTTATTGTTGTGTTCTTTACACATGCTCTTAAAGAGTAGTATTGGTTTTCAGAGCAACAAAAAAAAAACAAAAATATTAAAAAACAATATAAAAAATTTACGGAAGAAAATTTTGCTCTTTCTTATTAACTCAAAAAATTGCTATTTCATTTTTAAGCTATACCATTATTTATTTAATCTGACTTAACAGCTCATAAGTTGTCTGATTTTCTTTTCAGCTTGTCATTTGTGGGAAAATTATAAGAATTATAGAATGAGTCTGCGCTAAATTTGTATGAATCTATTTAATGAAGGCAAGTTTGGTGCTATTTTTTTGAAAATAATTAAATTTTTAAAATTATTTTAAAATGAGTTGGAATATATTTTTCTAAGGTAACAAAAAACATGGAATTAATTTGAGACTAAAGTAAACTCAACAATAATGCAATATGTATTTTTTTATATTTTAAACTTTATGCGCTGCAAACATTTTGGCAGCAAAATCATCAATGAAATGTAAAGTTTATGAATGAACCAAAATGTACAATTTTAAAGGGCAACAAAAGCAGTTTAGCAACATAAAACGAAGAAAGCTATGAATATGTTTGGCATTTATACAAACTGAGGTACATACATCCATAGGCAATATAAGCCGTTATGATGATAACGAGTAATTATTTAAATCTCATTCACTATTCGGAATATTGACCACATTTTATGATTATTCGCTTTCAGCAGCTTCCGCCGTGAACTATAGAGTAGAGAAAAAATTTGAATAACAAAGCAACGCTTAACCCCACTTACATATATATGTATGTTTAATTTATGCTGAATATTCGTATTTTTATTTATCACATTGAAATGTAAATGTTTACAGCATAATATAATGCTAGTTTTGTTAGTATAATTTGAAAATCAATTCAAGACATCAACACAACTATCGCCTGTCAAAAAGTGTCAATCAACGGTAGATACTCATATCGAAAATTTAGCAGCAAGTGGTTTTACATGGAATTAAAAAATATATATATTTTCGTATTGTTTACATTTTATCACCAAATGCCGTTGAGAATTATACTACATCCGTTTGTTTAAGTTCCTATTGTGTGATGAGCTGGAAAAAACCTGTATGTGTGGAGACTGTTGTAGTAATATGCCATTTTGCAGCAAACTTTCATCCCGCTTGTTTATTTCCTTACGGTTAAGTAAATTAATTTTATCTTCTGATTATACTGATAAATATAACTGAAAATCTTCATTCAATTTGAAAACAACATGCTTTGACTTATGCGACTATATTTATTTTCAACTATATATATTTACATTTTATATTATTTCATTTAATTTAATTTTTATCCATTTTACGTTACTCTATTTTAACTAAACTTGTTTTATTTTTTTTTGTATTACATTTGTAATTTGATTCTTTAAACATTTTCAAATAATGTTTTTCTATTTTTTATTCTCCTCCGAAGCGAAAAAAAAATATTTTTCTGTTTTAATTTATTTACTGTTGTATTTTATCTTGTTAGTTTCTATTTTATTTTTTTTATGTTATATTAATTTATATAATTTTATTTAAT